>JANTOQ010461128.1:0-11454 GCA_027564595.1 Bythotiara depressa | reverse complement strand
TTGTTAGACAAAAATTATGTTTAATGTTAGTTCATGACAATAATAATTTTGTTTGTAATTTTATTTTGTCTGTATCCTCCTCCTTAGCCTTGTAAACTAACTCTTTTTATTTCTTACTCGTTTTTATATTTAAAAACAAAAAGGATGGCGGAATAATTAATTACTTCTTAATAAATGTTTACAATTTCTCAAGCGAAAATAATGCCCCCGGTAATATTTTTCTACGAAAATTTGTTTCACATCATTCATTGAGGAGATGTCCAGACATGTATATATTTCAAATTTCTTAGAAAACACCAGTGTATATTTCAAATTTCTTAGAAAATGCCAGTAGCCATCATTCATGGAGGAGATGTCTAGACATGTTTATTTCAAATTTCTTAGAAAATGCCAGTAGGAAGAGATATGAGAAAATATGTGTTATTGAGCATTAATTGTGCACTTCATTTCTAGCCATGGAATCAACCTCATTCCCAGAGCCTTTTTGATATAACTAATGCTTATTTGCATGAATAAGAAAAATGTCCTACGAACGAGGTTACGTGAAAATGGATCTAAAACCTAGATTAAACAACGATCTACAGCCACTTGTTCCATGTTTAAGCCTGAAGAACCTAGATAAAGCAATGACCTACGACCATTAGTTTCATTTCTAAGCCTCTAGAATGTAGATTAATCAACGATCTACGAGCCCGTTTGATTTTTAATACTCTAAAACCTAGATTAAACAACGATCTACGACCGCTAGTTCAATTTCTAAGCCTCTAAAACGTAGATTAAACAACGATCTCAGGGATTATTCCAAGCACTTTTCTACTACCGGAAAATGGTAGTAGAAACTCAATCTTTAATTGAGATTTTAAACTCAATCTTGTCAGAATTTATTTATCTAAACTCTGAGTAAAACACTGTTTATATCATGTAAAATCGCGGCAGAGCAGTTTTTTAACATAAGAAACTTCATTCGTAGTTCGTAAAATCGCTGTAAAACCATGCGATAACGTAAGAAATCTTCATTCGTCGCACTTAAAATCGCTGTAAAACAGTTTTTAACCTAAGAAATCTTCATTCATATCATGTAAAATCGCTGTAAATCCATAAGAAATATTCGTTTGTAGCACATAAAATCGCTGTAAAATCATGTTTTAACGTAAGAAATTTTCAATCGTGTCACTTAAAATCGCGGTAAAACAGTTTTTTATCGTAAGAAATCTTCGTTCATAGCACAGGAAATCGCTGTAAATCCATGTTTTAACACAAAAAATCTTCCTTTGTGGCACATAAAATCGCGGTAAAACATTTTTTTTAAGGTAAGAAATCTTTGTTCATAGCACAGGGAATCGCTGTAAATACATGTATTAACATAAGAAATCTTCCTTCGTGGTACATAAAATCGCGGTAAAACAGTTTTTTAATGTAAGAAGTCTTCGTTTGTAGCATGTAAGATCGCTGTAAACCCATGTTTTAATGTAACAAATATTTGTTTGTGACATAAAAAAATCACAGTAAGCAACTTTTTACAGTAAGAAGTCTTCGTTCGTAGCACGTATAATCGCTGTAAAACCATGTTTTTTCATAAGGACTCTTCGTTCCTATCACATAAATTAGCTGTAAAACCATGTTTTAATGTTTGTTTGTTCGTTCGTTCGTTCGCAGTGTGCGTAATGTTTTACGGCCGCCACTATGATTTTCTTACTTACTTTCTTACTTATTTACTTACTATTTTCCGGTGATCTGGAGGCTTGCAATATTAAATTTTCCCCATTTTTTCTCACAGAGACACTAAACTAAATTCGTAGGCTGTAGCTCACCTTCTATAAACAACAACTATTAAGGTATGTGAACCCACCAGTTTCCCAAAACATTTTAGTGTACTGAAATCTGTATTTTTTCTATTAATGTTTATCATTCATCACCACCAACTTAATGCAGAAGAGTATTTATAGAAGAATGACTTTGAATTACTTTAGAATACTAATAGAACAATATTTATTTCAAAAACATTTTCGAATTTCTTCGAATTGTACCAAGTTTTGAAAAAAAATATTTTAATTATTTTAAATCATTTGAAAAATTGAAACATTTGTCATAATGTTTTTGTTTTTATTAAAATATTTGTTATCCTCCATGAAAGCTAGGAAGTATGAAAATAGAAAACAATCTTAGAGGAATTCAAATTGTAAGAAAAATACACGATTGTACTATATATATTATAATATTTATACTTCATAGTGTAAAAATATGTTTTTTCACATAACCTTATAAACAGGGCATTGCAACATTACGGTATTTAGTTAACCTTAAATGCATAGGCATACCTCCTGGTTATATTAATCTTCCCATTGGAAACCTTTATAATTTTATGTGAAACCAGGGTACCTTGTCAGGTTTTACCAATTTATTTTTAACCCCCTGGAAAAAACAAAATAGCAAAGAAATGACTATGATTTGATTCCTTTCCGGGGACACTGCATTAAATTAATTTGTTACAAGTGGTGTCATCATTGCATGTGTTTGTTTATATGTGTTTACCTTTTGTTGCAAACGATCTTCATTAGTTAGTTAATTATTTATGGTAGGGTTTGTTGAAGAAACACAAAGCAGGAATTATTTTGGTTTAGTTTAGTCTCTTAATATCCAAAGACTTGTTTCGAAACTCTTGAGTCATTGATTGTATTGTACTTGTATTCTGTTTATTCTAGGAATCACTCAGGACGCAAACAAAACTACTAAAAATTGTTTCAAATTTGCAAATGATTTGTAGGAGAGGTTAGAGGGGAGTAATTGGGAGAATAATTGTCAATATCAAATTGAAGAGCATTTAATTACAGTCCAATGTCTCTATTTCGAGTATCGTTAAATCGAAAACCACTCTTAATCAATCCATTTCTTAGTTACTTAGCTGTAAATACCTCTCTAATTGGACATTTCTAAGTGTACTAAGATTTTCCTATTGATTCAATTATTTTTTGTGCATCTGCAGAAACTAATTTTCCTTTGATCTCATTGTCTACATCTAATGAATATGTTTCATGATTTTTTCATACATTCAAATCTCAAACAAGCATAAATTTTAAACCTTCCCCTAAAGTAACTTGAACATACAGTGACTAAAAATTTGATGTATAATATTTATGCCCATGATTTGGAAAGTTATAGAAAGTTTTCAGCACCTTTGGACAAAACAAAACCTCTCCAAATCAAAACCTTTCTAATTTGAACAAAAAATGCCAGTCCCTTAGATGTTCAAATAAGAGAGGTTTCACTGTAGCAGGGTTAATGGAGTTCTTTAAGCAGGTTTGTAGTTTTTAAAATTAAGAGTTATGCTTTGTTTGTTAACAGATGTCACATTTAATCAATAGGTCAAAGAAGCATAAATAACTACTTGTGAGGAGAGTGTTATTGAGTTACTCTCCTCTGCAGATATGTTTCTGAATTATTAATTATTGCAGGGTTTACCATAAATTTTCTTGCAGCAACAATTTTTACTTTAAATGCATGTCACTATGAATGTCCACCATTATAGGTGTGTCCTCGGAGTTTTAAGAGATTATATTAATGAGTCTGGAAACTAGGATTGTGAATTATTTAAAAAATACCTTCACTTTAAAACCAACTTTAAAGCTTAAAAATTTAGAGGTTGTCATCAACAGAGAATGATTCAACAGAAATTGAATTGTGTTTACATAATTATGTGATGTTAAAATAATTTGTTTTCCTACTTTCCTATTTTTGCCATGTAAAAAGTCCATTCTTATTGCCATGTAAAGTAAGTGCATTCTTATTGCCATGCAAAGTAAGTGCATTCTTATTGCCATGAAAAGTAAGTGCATTCTTATTGTCATGTAAAGTAAGTGCATTCCTAATTTTGTCAGTTTGTTTAACTTTTTGGAACTGTCACATATGGGAAAATGTTTGTGAAGTGTATCTGTCCAGTGAAACATTTTATAAATTTCTGTTCCAGGGCTTCCAAAATTTAAACTGAGGCACACAGATTTTCATGCTCCTAAAGTAGCTTCCAGGCACACATCCTGCACCTGGTATTGTTGTGCACCTGATGGAGCTTTTTTGGTGCATGTGTGCACCCCACTGTGCCCCTCAATCAAGACTTATGATTAAATAATTCTTCCCCTTCCTACTGGTAGTTTATCAAGGCAGAAATCTTATATCTAACTACACTTTAACTATAAACATAATGCAACGTTTTAATCAAAACAACTTCTTTTCAGAATGAGAATTATTTATTTATTTATTTTATTTATTTAAAACGAATATTTATACAGGGTATAAAAACACTTCAGAAATATTTACAATTAAAACTTTCTGTTATCAATGTGTGCCCTGTAACATAAAATAAAAATTTAAAAATTTAAAAAAATTAGTATAATATAATATATGTTTAGTAATACACTGTAAAAGCAAAAAGGTATGGATAAAACACAGATAAAACACTGAGTTAGGAATAAGGGTGTATGGTAATGACAGCAATGAGGCTAAGTGGACACAGGCCGGGGTATTTCATGTGGGAGTTCACATATTTATAAAGTTTAAAACATATCTTGTGTGTCACAAGAAGTTCTGTCTTCTCCTTTTTTATATAAAACTTTAGAAACATTCCAAGACATAATTGACACACTTTTGTTTTGAAATTAATTGAATGAATAAAGTAATAATAAACTGTTATTTTCTTTGATAAAGACTGCAATGAAGCAAATCAATTATTTTTCTATGTCCACGTTCATATGAAAACTCATAGTGTGCAACCCCTTTTTTTTTAGAGGAGGGATGAAGATCCACTAGAATGCCCTTATTGGGGGATGAAGATTTTTTATGATAAATAGGGGGATGGAAATAATGGGGGATGGTTTATTAATGGGGGGATGAAATGTTTTGATAGTAGTTGTTTTTTTAAGTGAAAATAAAATATTTTATATATTATTTAATATATATATTTTCAATTTTCAATTTTTAAGTATTGTATATCCAATTTGCTGTGTTTGACTCAATGTTACAGTGTGTTATTGTATGTATTTTAATAGGGTGGCACAGTTTTAATAATTGTAATATCGATCAATTGGGCGATCTGGTATCAGAATATGGCTAAAATTATGTTGACTTGTAAATGCGTTCTAAAGGCCTGGAAAGGCGATTTTAGCCAATCTTGCCAGCTCTATATTCAAAATCTCCCCGACATGGGTCCCCTCACAGAGGTTCGGAACAGGGGTTAACAGTATAAACTGGCCCCCACATTTGTAAACTTGCATCACTGGCCATGAAACTAAGAGACTTTTTCTTTCTGGCAGTCCTCAAAATATCCTTAATGGAATGTTTGCAGTATAATGACGAAATTGAATATCTGTGTAAATAATTAGTATTTTCTAGAGAAAGGAACAACTCATTGAAAAACTTTGTTTATAATATTTTGTCACTAAATAATTTGATCCTCACAATAGAGAAAGCAGACACAATAATACTTGAATTCTTTATAATCAGTGTTGTTAGGTATCATTGTAAAGGTAAGCATTGCACATGGATTAAATTTTGAAAATATGAAATAGAGGTGTGGTGAGGTGGGGTTAGTGGTGGCAATGTTTTAGAAATAGGGGATGATTTATTAATGAGGGGATGATACCCCTGTACACACTATGGAACTAAAGTGGACTCAAACCAGTGTGAGATGTCACATATTCAATTAGGTTTACTGTTTGTCACTTTATAGTGTCTACATGCCTTAGGTTAGGTGAAATTCGGTAATCTGTTATTTCACTTTGGTCAAATGGACCGATGTGAAATCTCTCTCAAACTGATGTGGGATTTCATGTAAACATCAAACTGGAAGTGAATTATGAAGACTCTAAATGTGAAAGTTGATTTTGGGAGAAGTGACCTGTAGCTTTAGCTAAATTTGAAAAAAAAGTTCACTTCGGTTTGATTTCACTTACACTTCCATATAAATGTAGCCTAAGAATTTTGTTAAGGTAACAAACACTGCTGATTTGCTTCTAAAGTCAGTTTAATTCGCACGTGAATGTTTCCTTTAATCTGATCTGCACATTAAATAATAGAAAGGAATTACCTCATTGTGGCATGTAAAAAAATCAAGGTAAAACTTTTTCAACGTAAGAAAAATCTTCGTTTGTAGATCATAAAATTGCTGTCAAACCATGAATAAATATTCATTCCTGTCATGTAAAATTGCGGAAATAACAGTTTTATGGTGTATGAGACCTTCCTTCGTGGCACGTAAATTCATGGTAAAATAGTTTTTTAGCATCAGAAATCTTCATTCGTAGCACGTAAAATCGTGGTAAAATCATGTTTTAAGATAAGGATTCTGTTTTGTAAAATTACTGCAAAACCATATTTTAACGTAAGAAATCTCCATTCCTGCTATGTAAATGGTGTAAGAAACCTTCCTATGTGGCACATAAAAGTTTGGTTAGTTTTTTAACTTAAAGCAATTTTCGTTTGTAGCATGTAAATTACTGTAAAACCATACTGTTTTATCGTAAGAAATCTTCATTTATTTTGTAGCATGTAAAGTTGCTATAAAACCATATTTTAATGTTCATTCGTGTCAGGGTGTGTGATGTTTTATGGCAGATACTACAATTTCTCTAGCATTCAAGAGCTTCCCACCATTATTACGATAGTATATAGACAGTTTAAGATGCTATCATGGGTGACTTTTATGACCAGTACTTCGATTTTCTGGTTTTAGAACTTATCGTACATGACTTTTTATGCTGGCTACTATGATTTTCTTATTTAGAAAGCTATTGTGCAGTAAGTTAACAGCAATGTTTGTTCTTACAATAATATTGTTGAAGACTATTCTATATCAAGACTGTGGAAATCAAGCTAAATTAATTATTCAATGGAAAATTCTAGATGGAAGAAATTGAAATTTTGAAAAAGATAAACAGGATTTCCTTTTTCATTTATGTCTGGTTCATAAGGAAGGTGCTTGTCGTCTAGACAATCTGTTTATTTTTATAAGAATGTAGTTCATGGAATTATATAATACAGGAGCCATTATTTCTGTATATAAATTACATGTTTCTCTGAACCATTGAAAGAATTGTCTATGGAAGGGATCTTTTTTAGAAGTGCTTTTGGTTTTGAAATATTGTTGCATATGTTTTATCTAAGTCTTTCATGTGTCAGAATTTTGTTGGTGGTGCATGAAATTCTGTGCTCCTCAGCACAACTCCAGGTGCACGTCAGGTGCACATTGTGAGTGTGCATCTAATTTCGGAAGCCCTGGTTATTCATGGTTTTTTATCGATGTTATGTAGTGGAGAAACATTTTGTAAATACTTCAATTTCGTCTGCTGTACACAAGACTGTTGATCAGTTTTAAAATGGTTATGAGTTCACAAGTATCGTGAAAGCAAATTTGGACAATGTTTTGAAAGTTCCTTCACTTTTTTTACATTTTGGTGGAATTGGAAATATGTAAACTGTTATGTTATGTTATGGTTAAAACAAAATATTGTTCTTGTTGCTCTACTTTGCAAATTGATGCAAAGTTTTGATATTGTAAAAGATTTTGTTGCAGTTTTAACTCATGTTTTAAGTCATGGAGTAGTTATCAGTTCACATCAATACAGCAGTGTATAGGCAGACTTGTCAATATAGAAATGGCAGGAGAGCTACCATTGGATTGCCTCAGAGGCTTAAGGCAAGCTAAAAACATTTACTTAAAAATAATCCAACCTGCCAGGCCAGCCAACCATATATCAAATCTCCTGCCCCATGTTACCACAGAGAATTGCTTCTAGTACATATGTGAAGATATCTCCATCAGTCGTTAATTCATTTTCTTTTGTCCCAAAGGCCACGTCCCACTATTAACTCCACTGGAGGGGATTTTCCAAATCCAAACTTTCAAAGCCAGTTCAAGAAGGTCATCTGAATCACTTATGTATTGCTTATGATGCACGCAAAATAACGCCATAGTTAGCTGCTAGGTTCTTGTCATTCAGGTACTTGACAGGTTGATGTGACATATTGTAATTATTAATTAATGATTAATATTAATTCTTTTTGGCAAGGCAATTGGAGCAACTGGATACTGATTGACAAAAGGAAAGGTGATGAAAAGAGATAGATAGGAAGGGGATTGCATTGAAAATTACATTTGTGTCACTTCCTTAGCTCTAGATAGGAAGGAAATTGAGTTGAAAATTACGTTCTTGGCACTCATTTAGTGCTAACTATAAAGGGAAATGCTTTGAAAATTATGTTTGCTGGTGCTAGTTATAAAGGGGATTGAGTTGAAAATTACGTTCTTGGCATTTACTTAGCACTAGATTAAAAGGGAAATGCATTGAAAATTACGTTCACAGAACTTATTTAGCGCTATATACGAAGGGAATGGAGTTGACAATTACATTTGTAGCACTTATAGATAGGAAGGGAAATGTGTTGAAAATTATGTTTGTGGCACTTACTGCCTGGAAAAGCACAACAAGACTGTCTAGGTGATACAAAACAGGACAGGATCACCTCAGTAGCCTCTAGGAGAGTGCAGGGCGAGCATGAGCGATCGCTCACCTCAAAATGACAAGCCTGTATAGGATTATTGAATTATCCTTATGGCTTATGCGTCTTTCTAAGAATTGGTTTTATTTATTGTCATTTGATTCATTTGGTAACAAGAATTTTAGTTTCAAGTAAAGTAGTTTAATGTATATAAATAAATTATTTATTTATATTTTATATAATATTTTTACTGAAATTTTTACTGGATGTAGCCCCATAATTACATCTAAAATTGTGTATCCGTATAAAATAATGTTAAGTTAATTATTAATATTGTTTCTTTTAGGCAACATAAACATAAAAAGTGAATGTAATATTAGAAAGATGTTGAACGTCCTTCAAACGCTGCTTGTTATCTTCTTGGTTGTGTATATCGAAAGCCGGAACAGTGATTATAAACGTATAATATTTAGTGAAGTTGTGAAATCTCAACTGGAACAGAATTTTAAGAAAGATTTAGAACATTGGAATAAAACAAATATTGATGTTGTTAAATTATATGAAAAAATGTGGATAGAGCAACAGAATGCAGTCTTAGTTAGAATTCAACCAGAAAAGGTAATCTTTGTACAATGTTTGGGAGCTGTTCTTTTATATTGCAGGGTAACAAAGATTTTCTTAGATTTGCATACAAGAACAGTCACTTTTCTGTTGAAAACTTCTTTGCTTCTCTTCACTCAGATAGGATATTGAGCAACAAAGTTTAATACTTTATTATATTAGATAATGGTTTTTTCTTTCCTTTCTTTTATTGCATCCTATATAAAGTATCAAACTTTGTTCCTCAATTCCCTACATACTATCTGAGTGAAGAAAAGTGAAGAAAGCACAAACAATTGTAGTAAAAGATTAAACCTGAAGTGTTAGTCAGTACTATATCTTAATTATAGCACGTAGGTGATTGAAATAACATGCCCCATTGACCTCCCCATACAATTTTCCAACCTACGTTTTTTTATTGTTTGTTTTAATGTAAATAGTCACATTGATCAGGGAAGTGAAATCTAATGTAGAATGTTTGATTGTTTATCGATTGTTTTTATGTCATAAAACTCTTTAGACTTTTTAAAGTGATTGTTCTGTTCTTTCAGTTTTATCAAAGTAAGAAGAAGCAAAACAATTTTTGCTTTCTAATGGTATATTTTTTGTCCTTAGTAAATATATAGTTTATGGTACAATTACTTAGTGCTAACCAAGCACGTGTCTTTTTAGTTGTTGCTTCATAAGTGAAATCTATGTGAAAACTTCTAAATGTAATCTGTAATTCAAAATGGCAGCCTTGCAGCTCTCTAGAAACCCACCAAATGTGACTTCAGCAAAATCACTTATATGTACTGTATTAGGATATTATCAATGGGAATATATGTAGGACATCATACTAAAATCCTCTAAGAAAGGTAAGGCATTTATTGAGTACAGCAACACTTCAACCAAGGCATGTCTTTATCTACATAGGTATCTAGAGTACGCACCTTGATAAAACCTTGTTTAAAGCCAAGGCACCATAATTTCCTTTCTTGTGTTTTATAGAGAATTGGTTCATCAAGAATAATAACAATAACAGATAACAGAAAAACATTTTTGAATCTTACAACAATATCAAAACGACGACCATTGATGTTTCAAATTGATGATTTCCTCTTTCCCGATGAAGCTGATCATATTGTTAATTTGGTTAAGAAGCGAGGATTGGATAAAAGTTTGACTACAGGAGAACATTTAGCATATAGTGGGGCTTCTCCTGGTTTATATGATGAAATCGGAGCATTTGAATTTGAAGATTTTGATGCTGACAATGATACTTTTATTAATATGACAGAGGTTTGTTTACATTGCAATAATGGTCATTTCCTTAAACTTTATGCATAGTGTCCCTTCATAGTGTCCCTTCACTCACCATATAGTGTCAGTCAAGTCAAAAAATAAGTGTGACTGAGCAGTGGAACTCGGATATTGGACCCAAAGTTTTACTTAAGACTATTAAGTGAGGAGAACAACTTGATAGATTTTCCCACTCTGAGTTGTCTGCTTACTTAATGGCAGTGGACAACTCAGCAGATTTAGAGTGTACAAGTTCTCCGCTCAAGAAAAAGATCAGGACAGAGTAGGGAACTCGAAGATAGGGAAACTCAAAGCAGAGAACACAAAGTGGGGGAGAACTCGAAAGGTAGCAGCCTTATGAAATTATTTTTCATCATAGCAGGCGTAGGATGTTATTTTTCATCATAAAATTTTCTTAAATAATTATTATATATAATTAACATTTATATACAAACAGCTATCAATATTGTCCTGTATAAAAAAAGTAAAAAAATACAAATATGAACAGTTATGTCATTCCTATGTACATCAGATGAAGTTTTTCAATTCAGTTTTGAAACAAGAAAAACTTTTCTTACCGGCAGTGCAATGTATAGTTTCATAGTTTCTTTCCTTTGTTTTTGTAGCTGCAGAAAGCTTTTCGAACATCATATGATAATAAGTTGGGAAACGTGATGGTAAGAGAGATGTATGTTGCTTTGTTTTTGTTATTTATACTTCTTTATCCTTCTTTCTTCTTTCTTGTTAATACCTTAGAATTAGTATTTTGAAAATGTAAAAGAAAATAGGTTAGAACCACTGATAACGATTAAAATCTTTTAAACTTTTTAATAAATATATTAAAAACCTTTGGTAGCAAATGCAATGTGTGTTTTAAGAAATAACAAATGGCACAGTACATCATACTTAATTCTGAATGGTTAGTCCTTTTTCATGAAATCGGCGACGATGAGAGCGGACCTACTTCTAGTCGTTGTATGCTCTGTGTTGATTTTTTATGTAAGAAAATAAGCATTCCTTTCTCCGGATGGGATTAGCATTACATTTGGTAAGACTGATGTTTATGATACTAAAAAGGAAAGTTTT
>JANTOQ010461017.1:0-11456 GCA_027564595.1 Bythotiara depressa | reverse complement strand
AAATATTTCCATAAAAGTGTATATGTCAAGAAATTAGTTTTTTTACTGTGGTGCCACCTTAAGGATCGCTGCAAGATTGGAACAGGAACAAGTGTAACTAATGATAGGAAGAAGGTAATACTTCCATCTAATATCATCATTTAGATTCCACCTGGTGATGACTTAAATATTACTGCTCAACTACTAAGTGATAGAACAGATGATACATATAACATGACTAAAAAAGAAAACAATGCTTCTTTGGAAAATGGTAGAATGCAAAAAGATAAAATAGAACTAAAAGGATTCCATGAAAGTAGATCCTTACATGATTGGAATGCATTTCGATCCACTGCATTCGATGTAAGTATAGACATATTTTGTGAGTAGAAATTGTATTGTTTTTTGTAAATCTTTGTAAATATCATCTTCAAAATTAACTCAAAGTTCCAAAGAGATATACGGTATTCTAATACAAATTATGGCGATAATGCAAAGAACGCAAATCATGGTGACACTTGTGACGGAAGATCCGAAAACCATAAACAAGAGATGAGTGTGACTCACGCACTCCTTGCTCATACTTACTATAGTCAAATCTGGATTTAACGATTACATTGTGGACGAAGAGAATGTGGACATTAATTATAGACAATTATTTGGTCTAATATGATATAAAATGGTCTACTATGATATAAAAGGTTAATTCGTGGGACTACGAAAAGTGATCATTATCAAACAGGCGGTCGTTGTAGCAGGTTAAAAGGTTGGGTGTATTCAATAAAATTCCACCAGTTATATAATCAGGTATATAATAATTAATATAATAATTAATCAAGTACCATGTGGCAGTGCTTCATAATTAATCAGCTGCAATGTGGCAGTGGTTGATAATCTAGTAGTTCTGGTTAGGGTTAGTACTAGGTTAGGTTAGGTTAGGTTAGGGTTAGTACTAGGAAACGTTTACGACAAGACAAACTTGATTACTAGTTGATTCTGAATGAGTAAAAGTAACAATGTTATGAATTAGTATTAATTAGTGATACATGCTCCATACAAGGACAAAAGTGTATTTGTTACAAAATATTATTAAATTTATTATAAGATAAGATTTGATACTAAGTAATTCGATGAACATTTATAATTAAAAGACATCTCCTGATGATTTGTATTTTTGTTACACGTTCATATTTCCTTATACTGTATTTAGTAAGTTGATTGTTGGCAGTAATCCTTTACATTATCACGGTTGATTAATAAATGTTTGTATTGTATTGACTCTTGTGTGTACGTAGTTGACCATGCCAATTTTGCACTGATGCACTGAGAGACATAAAGGCGTCTCTGTGTGACACCTGTAGAATTTTCCAAAAGTATCGGAGGAAACCACACACCAACGTCTTCTCCTGCCACTTGAAAATTGTCATTATAGTTAAACACATTGAAGTATCAAAATTACATGATACATGATACACGAGTAGAGGTGTGTACAGTGGTTATGATACATGATACACGAGTAGAGGTGTGTACAGTGGTTATGATACATGATACACGAGTAGAGGTGTGTACAGTGGTTATGGGACTATAATTTTGCTAGCGATTTGTTCAATATAATGGCAGTCGAGATGACGGATGTTGGATGTAAATGTTTACACATTATGTAAAGAATATAGATATAATTATCGCACAATTAGTATTCTAATAATAATAATATACAATGCATTTACATTTAGCGAAGTTACTAAAATATTTTAACACTTTGTTGTTTCACCAAAACACCCCTAAAGAAAGGAAATAGCCACAAAAAAAACACTACAAAATGTCATAGCCACACATTTATAGGTTTCATCATGACATTTCAAACGTGCTTTATCCTTCAAATGGATTTGACACCTTGCCATGCTAACGCCATTGAAGTGTCCTTAGCATTCCAAAGGTGTATGCGTCTGAAAACACCACATAAGTGTCGCAAAGACGCTTTTGTGTCTCGCAGTGTATTTACACGCGAATAATGCATATTCACTTACCGGTAGAAAAATATAACGCACGATCCCTCTATGGCATTACTGGCTATCTCTTGATGCTATTTAGTTTTTCATTATAAGTGCATTGTTTAGATACCTGACTGCGAAAGAAACTGTAGCGAAAGTAGTGAAGCCATTGCGAATACGACAAATGACACCAAGAATCGTTCAAGTCACCACAGAAAGTTATCTAGAGCATGTTCCCATGATACATCAATCAATGAATCAAAAACGGTAAATAGCTACGTCAGCATGTCACGCGATTCACTAAATGAAGACACACAGCTAAGAATTAAAACCGCTGCTTCTTTAGAAGAATACTCCAACGACATAGATGAGGAGATCATCCAAAGATTATCAGATCATACAATTACAAGCACCAATGGAACAATATTTGACATTTTTGGTTCCTTCCATCTGCATGAAGATGGGGAAAAAGTTAAAAAAGAAATTCAATATCCTCAACATATTCTCGGATCAGGTTCTCGTAGAACTAGCTTACATGATTCAATAGTCTTCACTTGCATATCAGAAGAAAAAGACTTAAGCGATAGCAACAATGAGACATTTAGAAATCAAGTTGGTACAAAGGACAATGAACAACCTATTGCGACAAGCATTTCAAATCCTCCGGCTAAAACAAATGTATCCTATATCAGTAAAGATTCTAGCAGTAACAATGGTGTCGATCTCCTGAACCATCAAGGGGAGTTTGAACGTATAAATATTGATCAAAGTTCATTTCATGATCACCTCTTACCTGATTCCATTTCCAGTGACGCGAGTTACCAGTGCAATTCGTTTTCAGTAGAAGAATTCGTGAATGGGTATGGCAAAGAATGCGTCAAGAATGATGATATGTATTTTAGGGAACCGACTGCCAGAAAGAAGAGAATAAGTTTTGCGAAATTAAATATTCATAGCACTATTGAACAATTACCTTCTACTTGTGAAGGGAGCATCAGCCATGAAGGTATCGATCAGAAAAGTTCATTTAACAAGTCAGAATGGAATCAACGTAAATTGTTTATTGAAATGGGAGATCATCATGAGAAGAGAATACACAACTCAGGTAAAGAAATGTTAAAGGAATTGCCTCTATATATCTATGAAGATGGTTACTTATCAAATACATATGCCACCGTTCATAATAGAGGAGAAAATAATTTTATATCTAATCCACCACAAATAAATACCAAGTTAAATACATTTCAAAAGGTTACTAACAAAGCAAAAGTTAATGCTACAAACCCTGACGACACAGAACACCAAACATATAAAACAAATATTCCTAATAAGATCAACAGCACACATTTCATGGAGAAGGACACAAAAGATCAAATGAAATATAGAGCAGGACCTATGGAACGTTACTGCGATCAATTTGCAAACAATATTATTAGTAACTTCTGGAAAAATACTGAATATCTTCCGTGTAGATTAAAAAGCAGATATGAAGACAAAATCACGGACGTCCTTGAAAATATGACAAGGAGATCCAGTCGTACATGTCTTTTGGTTAGTGATTATGCAAATAATACAGCTGATAGAATCGTCAACAGGATATTTGGGGAAACGGTGGAATTTAATTATTTATTGGAAGGGATTCAATCTAATAAGAAAAACAAAGAGATAGAACATAAAACAAAAGAATATAAAAACGATCAAACATACCCCATAGTAAACCAGTATGCCACTAAATATGCATCTAAAATTATTAATGCCGTATTTACGGAGTTTAGAAGTCATACGTTTATTTTACAAGAAGAAAAATATATAAATATTATTACGGAGGAAACTTTAGACGTAGAAAGGACATATAATATTGAAGATACATCTAAATACAATGACTCCCTTCTTCCATTGTACCTTGGTCAGAAAGTAAACATAGATGTCTCATCCTCTTCCTGCACCGATATGGACAAAGAGATTAACGATAAAGCCACAGGAAATGTCGTGAATGAAGACGAACTTGAAAGGAAGGGTTGCATGTACCAAACTGGATTCAGCACAATCGTCAATTATGATATTCCAATTCCAACACGCAGAGACAATGCTAATAACGGCAATGAAGAAGGTGAAACAATGCTGTTTACCAAGACATCAAAGAATGACGAATCATTTATTGTTACAGATGAGGTTTGCACACTATTATATGGAGATGACACAACAGAAGAAACTGGGATAATTACCGAGTATAATGGGACTATTGTCAGCGATAATTGGACAGCTTCTAATGTTAATGGGATAGTTGTTAATAACGACAGTGGCGGTAACAAATTTGTCAATAAGCAGAATGAAAAAGAATCTTACTCTGAAGAGGAAATTGAGGAAGGAGAAATAAACAATAGCATGCACGACGTGTTGAATGACTCTGGGATAGGAACCTTAGATACCTTCGATGAATTCGTTATGAATAATACTCCATATATTGATGCAGTAGATTATTCACTGACTACAGCTATAAATGAGGTAGAATATGAAGATAATGAAGCTGAAAATGCTAAAAATGTCTATTCTATGTCAGAACACTTTGTATCGCAATCTGTACCTAAATGTTGTACAAATTTCCCCGAATATGAAAGAAATGAACATTCGACAGATCAAGGCAATAACCAAACAGGGAACAATGTTATTACCTTAGAAACAAGCGGAATTCAAGCTATTACTTTGTCATTAAATCGTGAACAAGAGCATATAGAAGATAGAGAGGGAGTCAAGATGTTACCGAGATCAATCCCAGCAACAGGAAAAAACGAAGAATTAGACTCAAGCGTACATCATGAGTTTGTTTCAAAGGAACGCATTGACGATGCGAAAGTATTTGTATTGTATGAATCGAACACCAGCTCATTCAGTGATGGCACATCAAAAGAAGAAGAAGGTGTAGTAAGTAAAGGTAAACATATCATACCTGATATTTATATGGAAGATACCTTTGATAGAGAGGGAGATTATGTTCACAGGACAGATAACAACAATGATTCACATGTACAGCTACCTGATATTGATACGAAAGATACTTTTGATAGAGATAGAGATTATGTTCACAGGACAGATACCAACTATGATTCACATGTTCAGCTACCTGATATTGATATGAAAGATACCTTTGATAAAGAGGGAGATTATGTTCACAGAACAGATACCAACAATGATTCGCATGTACCGCTACCTGATATTGATATGAAAGATACCTTTGATAGAGAGAGAGATTATGTTCACAGGACATATACCAACAATGATTCACATGTGCAGCTACCTGATATTGATATGGAAGATACCTCTGATAGGGGGAGGGATTATGTTCACAGGATAGATAACAACAATCATTCACATGTACAGCTAGAACGTATTACAAGAGAAAATATATGCACCGATATGCAAATAAATAGAGATAACGCACTAACTGAACGAAATACATCAACGAACGAGGAAAGGTTGCATGATAATAAAAATGTAAATATTGACAAAAGTGTAGATAATGCACCAAAACAAATATTAGAGATTACCCTATATATAATCCCAAAACAACCTTACAGTAACATGAACGAAGAAGAATTCGTAGCAGCAGTGGCACGGGACACGGCTAGAGAAAAGGAAACTGTGTGCCATTCTGGTAATAGTACGGAAGATCATCCATCTACTGAAAATAACGCTGCTATGATACTTACACGTTTACCAAACAAGGCTCTTACTGAAGATGAATTCATCAAAATATATCGTGATGGTTATATGAATGTTTGCACAGGACAAACCCCTAATAAAAGAAAGATTGAAATTCTTCAAACATCCAATGATGAACATCATAACAATGTAGAAGAAACTGAAACATTGTTGGCCTTCTTAACCAAAGACAACTCAAACGAACGTGTAGAAGTATGCGATATTTTTTCAAATTATAATGCGGGTATAAACGAAGAAGACAGTACGCAAATTTTGCCTATGAAAACAAGGAGGAACTGGCCTGAAACCGACCAATGTGAATGTCCACAAATAAGCGAATGTGAAAAACAAATAGCAAATATGAATGATACAAATGTAGGTAATGTATCGGTGCGATATGAAAAAGAAAGAATAGCAAGTGAATTAAATAGATTATTGACGGGACAATCTATGGTCTTGCAATGCAATGCAGATGCAGAAGAATATGGATCTGGTGGAAATAAAGTGTCGGAGAAACAACGCTTACCATGCGTAGTCATCAGTAATGATAACGTTTGCAGACAGGAAGAAGACAACGAAAGCAAAAAACATAGCGACAAGAGTAACAACAAAGTACAGCAGAAAGTACCACATCCCATCAGCTCAACAGAGAATAAAAGGGAACGTGAAAGACAACATGAAAGTGAAATAATTATTGACAGACGCAAATGTAGCGAAACTCGGTTGCCTTCACTTGACAATTTAGAAAAGTGTAACATATCAACAAAGTCAAGTATGTCAGATAATTCTGACAGCTGCTTGGTTGGACATCAATGCAATTCGGCAACGAAACCAATGATATGTTCATATGACAGTTATAAATGGGAATCAACAAATAAAAGTAAATATGACAAGCCTATTACAGAGGAACGTCAATCAACCAGTTTAGAACAATTGTTAAGAAACGTACTAGTTGCAAACGCCGGTAACGTATATGTGAGATACAAAGATCGTTTGATTCAAGCGAATAATATATACTTGAATAAACTTTTGAAGAATGAACATTCACCAGGCTTCCTCCATGTATTATATAACCGGGAGCAGGTATTAGCTGATACAGTACCTACATATGGTAGCAGCACGAAAGAGGATGAATCAAACACTGATGAAACATCAGAAAGTAACACGGATTGTAAACAAAACGATAAGAAAGAACCGTCACCAGACCATAACCAAAGGGAACTCTTAGACGTTCCTTTTAAATTTGGAGAGTTTTTAAGCACTGGAGATGCACATTCATCTTTAACAAATATAAGTCAGTTAAATAGTGAAAATACTGAGATGGATATTTGCTTCTCTTCATACATATCTCCTAGCTTTAGTGACTTTGATGTGAGCAGTGGATTTAGCAGTGTAAAGGATTATATGGATTCTATTTCAGAAGATGATGACAGCATTCAAACTCTCAATGGTATGCAGCAGCTAACGACAGAACTTGACAGCATTGACACAGATGAGAGCACGGACAGTAATCATCCAGGCAAAGATATTGGAAATTCCATAGCTGCAAAGCAGGAAAATCAAACTGTATTCAGTAGTAATAATGACAATGATATGAGCACTCATAAAAACGTTGGTAAAAATGTCCATTGTCCAATCGGTAACGCATGTGTATACAAAGGCAATTCATATGACAGTGACATTGACTCTATATCTTGTGTTGAACGCGGTGTTGGAAGTGATACATTGGAGGTTTGCGAGAATGGTATCGTTGCTGTTGATGACAGTAAGTGTAATGACAAACATACCGTTCAGTATCAAATAATCAGGGCTGGAATAAGCGCACGGGGTTAGGGTTGGGGTTGGGAAATCTTTCAAAAATTTATAACTTGAGGTGAGCATTTATTCGGTACTGAAGAGTATGGGTTAGTCAAGGATATATCCTTGGGTTAGTTAACAAAAAAAGAATAATTATTTGGTCATAATCTCACATGAAACGCATCATTGTCTATGTCTACAAACATGTAACAAACGTTGTATATTTTTATACCGTCGTTTAACCCTAGGATACTTGTTCCTCCGGAAGATGAACCAAGTCAATAACCATTTCGTATAAAAAAACATTTTCAGGGGTTCTTTGAGACATGATGTAACGTTTCTGAATTGGAATTTGAAGAGTGTATCTTTCTCTCTTTTTTCTTATTTTTACTAATAGTAAACAAAGACACCAGAATCGTGTTAATGATGTAGATTTCTGTCTAGGTGTTCAAAAAACGAGAAAGGGGTTATGTGTTGACGGGACGACATAATCTCCGTCCCCCAATTTGACCAATTCTAAGGCAAGCGAAGACACTATGAATGTAATATGGTAAATTCAGAAACGTTTAACTGTGAATCAGCAAATGTGAATGACCAACAGCCAATCAGATTTGTGAATCAGCAAATGTGAATGACCAATAGCCAATCAGATTTGTGTGGCCTTAAATCTTGATAGCTTTTAAAGCTAATCAAATTTGCCACGAACGTGAATTGATAGGCTTAACGACGAATACGGAAATTCTAAAAACTAGTTGGCCTGTTAAGGAAGCAGAACTGTTCTAAGAAAACAAGTGTTCTAAACTGCCAGGAAGTACGTTCTAGACCTTTAAATGAAAAGAAAATTGACACCAGGAAGCGCTCCTATTTTTCTTTGAACACCTCTTTTACCAGGAAGAGTGGTTATTTTTCTTATAACACCTCTTTTTTCCAGGAAGAGTAGCTATTTTTCTTAGATTTTCTAGGACACGAGGTGGTTTCTCTTAGAACAGTTCATTTTTCCTGGAAGTTAGAAAATTAGTAACTCATAGAACAGCTCAATTTACCAGGAAAAATACAATTTTGTTTCTTAGAACAGTTCGATTTTCCAAGAAAGGAAAACTAGGATGTTAAAACAGTTCATTTTGTCAGGAAAAAGCAAATTCTTCATTTCGCCTAGAACATCTCCATTTACCTGGACTGACACACCTCTAGAACACATCTGTTTGCTGATTTCGTGTTTACTCGAATGTATTTTAATGTATATTTCTATGTATAATTCTTTTCTGTAATTTGTTTTAATTAAAAACAAATAATATTTATTTTCCAATTCCAAAAACAGCTTACTATTTATGAACAGGCGTATTTTGTATTATTTTCGTAATTAACTGTTAAGGCGTTTACGGACGGACATAGCTCTATTATTCCAAATATTGTTATAATATGTGTTTGTTTAATACAAGCTTCGTAAACGTGAATTTGTTTGTAAAGCACTAATAAAAACTTTGCCCAATAATTTTAATAAAAAGCTTTTCTTCTCCATGACATTCTTTATAGGTCATATTGAATACGTTAAGCTGAAGAATAACTCACTTCAAAAGATGATAACAATAGACACCAGAGTTGAATCACCTACGCGTAAACGGAAATCAACTCCGGATGGTTACCGGAAAAAATCAAAGACTATAAATCAAGCGGATTATGATGATATGGATGAAACTAAAAATAGTATTGACGAAGCAGAAGCTGAATGGAACCTAGTAGTAGTGACGTTGCCTAAAGCTAAGGAGAGAGCGACAACAAACGAAAATGTCGCTGATAATACGAAACAAAATGACAATGTGACAAAGTCAAGTGCAACGATTTATTTAAAGAAAAAGACATCTGTTGAAAATGTAGCTACAAGTGACGTGTATTTTGCGTCTGTTGTATCACCAAATAGTGCGGTAAAGTTGCGGACTTTATGTAAAGAGAACAATGATATAAAAGCAGATTACAAATACAGAACGAATGTCAACACCAAGAGCAAAATATACCAATCAATAACGAAACCATTCTCAGGTATTACCACAACAAAAGTAAACATTCCAGTGAGTACTAAAAGAATATACCAATCAACTACGAAACCATCCTCAGGTATTACCACAACAAAAGTAAACATTCCAGTGAGTACTAAAAGAATATTAAAATCGAAAGATCAAAATTTTGTTTTAGACATTTCCAAGGAGAATGAAGAAAGTATTATAAACAACAAAAATGGAAGTGAGTTGATATCGAAAGATAATAATAAAAATTCTCATGAGAACCTTAACAACCAAAAAGATTTTGTACAAAACTTTGTCAAAGCTGAAGAGGACAATATACACAACAGTACTAGCACTAAATGTCCAAGAGGAAAACGTGACCAAACACGATTTGTATACAAATCTGAACGTGTTAAGGTGAAAGAAGAAAGTATAGACGACAACAAAAATGGTAGTACTAACAAACAGGAAAAACGTGATCAAAAAAGCTTTGCACAAAAGTATCAGTCTAAACTTATGGAGAAGAAAGATGACAATAGGGTCAGCAATAACCGTACTAGTGCTAAAACATCAAAGGGAAGACTTAACATAAAAAACTTTGTACAACAATACCAGTCTAAAGCCATGAATGAGAAAGAAGACAATATAGTCAATAACAATAGTGCTAAAACTTCAAGGAATAAACTTGACCAGAAAAACTACCAAAAATATCAGTCTGAACGTCTTAAAGAGAAAGACGACAATATAGTCAACGACGATATAGCCAATGACAATATAGCGAATGACAATATAGCCAATGACAATATAGCCAGCGACAATATAGTCAAAGACAATATAGTCAAAGACAATATAGTCAACGACAATACAGTCAACGACAATACAGTCAACGACAATATAATTAACGACAACACTGATAGTACTAACAAATCACAGGAAAAACTCGAGGAAAAAGCGTTCGTACAAGAAGTATCAGTGACATTTGAGACAAGTCCTCAAAAATTTAAAGCGGTATCTTCAAAAGATGAAAACCACGAAGACGATATATCTGTGAGATTATCTACATACGATTGTAAATGGTCTGACAACACATATGATCACACAGTAAGTTTGTTCTATAAATAAATAAATAAATTAAATCATTTATAGCTAATTGTCAGGTCACTAACTTATTTATTTCTCCATCTTCCTTGGTAACCTCGGACCACTCTTTTAATGGAGAAAAATAATCAGCTTAGAAGCGTTTACAAATAAATGTACTCTGAATTAAAAACCCTTTGGTGGTAAATGTAATGTCTGTTTTTAAAGAAACGGCGCAAAAGATATAAACACTATTGTTTGTTAATAAAACGCTTCAGTAGAGGTTGTAGCTGCAACGAATATCGAAGCTACTGGCTATCAAGGTACTTCTAAGAACAAGCTGAAATAAAACAGGTTTAGAGAACTTTTGGGATTAGTCTTTTACAAGTAATACCAGGATTTCTACCAACACTCTGTATCCTTATTTCTATACATATACTGAGGGTGTGCTGATTGGGCACACCTGGATACGCTGATTGGGCACCTGGATAATTCTGGTCTGGCAAATCCTAAAGTGTTGATTTATTTTTCAATTTAGAATTTCTTCTTTACTTTACATATTAGTATGGTTTTTAGGCCTATTTGCTTTTTAAATTGTCCCTTATGGTCCGAATCAGAATGGTTACTTTGCGAAAAATGATTTCAAAAATGCCTTTTTTATGTTTTTACATGACCTCTGAAAATTCTCAAAAATGCTTTGTTTTATCATATTTGAAGGGTTTTCAAACTTATATTGTCATAAATAATAATTTGCAATCATTCAATTATATCTATAAACTGAGACCCTGTAATAATTGTTTTTGAATTTCTTTTCATAGTTGTGACCACTATAGGGCCCGTTACACACAACGATATTCTGGAAATATACTGAATTATACGATATTTAAAAAATATTTTCGTGTGTATGGTGCGT
>JANTOQ010460906.1:0-11458 GCA_027564595.1 Bythotiara depressa | reverse complement strand
GACTTAAGGAGGGTACCTACTAAAAACATTGGGATCATAATGGGTTGAAAAAATGACATGCTTTTATCATGTAGAGTCTGATATTATAGCTTTTACAGTTATAATTAAGCCCAAAAAATGTCTGTTTCAGTGAGTGTGACGCCTCACGATGGAACTTATACCATTAATTTGATTTTGAATTTCACTTCCTCTTTCGCCGAAGAGCATGTAGTTCCGCAAAGTCTCGAACGCATTTCTTACTGTATTTAGTTTTGGTCGAACTTGTTCTTCTACTCCTCATCTTCTGCTTCCTAATTATCGATTTCCTCCTCTAGCGCGTCTTTGATAATCTCAGCATCATCTAAAACAGGTTCTGTGTTAGCGATGTTCTCATCAAGTAAAGTAATAACTAATGTCACTCCCAGTGGAATGATGCAACTTAGGTAACGGCGCAGGGCTACAAGTTCCCTGTAGACTTCATTCACAGAGAGGAACAATAAAAGTTGGTGGATATTTTGAAAACAGAACTGTAATAATATTACGTTGTTTTTTATTGTTGTTTTTAACCTCAAACCTCGCTGGAATTCGAGTTATCCGTATGGACACCCTTTCAGGGGGATAAAAAGTGGTTCGAGTTAAGCGGATTCTGTATAACATAATGGTTTACAGTGAAAATTAACCCCGTAAATTTCCGGATCATATTAACTTGGATAAATACTATATGAATATTTTGTCAAAATCCAAGAATATTGTATAATATGTCTGACCAATGCTTATCCATAAATCATTAACTCATCTCTTTCCTGATACAAGATTGAGGAGTGGTCGAAGCTCCGGGAGCTTATCCTGTAACTTGTTGCTAATCAGTTGGCTTCGGATAGTTAAAAAAATCGATATACTTAGATAAATTATACTACTTTACAGGTATTGTTGCATCTTTTACTGTAATTTAACAAAATAACAGCAGGTTTTCTGTATCAATGACTTATATGATGGCTCGATGTTTTTTATCCGAACTTTGTGCACATTATGAATTGTGTTTGCTAGAGATGGCAAGTAAATACATTTGTACTTTGGTATCACAATTTTTACAGCGTTACTGCAAATTTCTTTGTAAGGCGTATCATATAATGAAACATATATTATTGTTACAAGAATACAGGTGACGCGGTACAAAATTTACGTCATGCAAGAGATCGTTGTTTAATGGAATTATTTTCACTGAAAAGAGAAAGTTTGTGCAAAAAGGGGTTAATTGGAAAAACATATTTTTACATCTGAATAAATAACGAGTGAAGCTATTTTAATTTAATTTCTTTTCTTTTTTCGTGTTTTTTGTTTGTTTTCTCCCTAGATAGTACTCAAGGCCAGAATGTCCCGTTACTGTATTGTTTTTGACCCGTTTTGTCGCTCCTTAAGGGGTTCATTTTGTGATTCACAGCTTGAGCAGTCTTGAACGACCTTCTTTAAGGTGTAATTTAATCAGTTGTGCATTTTTGTCTCGGTTTCCCCATATCCCTTTTCATGAGCCCTGCTTCCACAATTAGATTATATAATCCTTTGAAATTTGTGGCCACAGAAAAAGTCTTACATTTCTAAAACTACATTATACTTCTTAAAGATCATCTTTTCTATTCTCCAGCAGTTAAGAAATATCGTCTTTTCTGTGTTTCATTACCAGAAAGATGATTTGTCCGTTTTCTCAGAAGAGTAAATATGTTACTTTCAGTGTCAGTAAAGCCGGAAAAACCATCTCTCCTGTTTTTGTTACAAGAAAAGATGATATTTCTAAATATACGAAGACATCATCTTTGCGATAAGAAAAGGCGGGATATATGATCTTTCTTAGAATTTCCCGAAATGAAAATATCATCTTTCTGGTAAATCGAAAAGTAAGTTGAAATCATTTTTGTGAGAAGAAAAGACGGAATATCTTTCTTATAAGGAAACACAGAAAAGACTTAACTGCTGGAAAATAGAAAATATGGTTTTTCGTGCAGTATTAAAGAGAAAGGTATACATTTTGTTCACCTCAATATTAATAGCCTTTTGCCTAAAATTAATGAACTTCGTTTGATTGCTCACAAATTAAAACCAGGCATAATAGGCCTTACCGAATTCAAACTAGGTAACACGGTCCTGGATGGGGAAATTATTATTGATGGTTATATAATACGAGCAGATAGAAATAGACATGGAGGGTTAGTTGCATGTTACATTAGAAATGATGTATATTTTCATAAAAGAAATGACTTTTCTAAGGATACATTCTTAGACAGGTTGCTACCAAATTCAAAGCCAATCTTACTAGGCATTTTGTATAAACCACACAGTCAATCAAACCTTCTTAATAATGTCTCCTCTGCCATCTCCAATTGTGAAAACTTTAACAATCAAGAGGTTTATATACTTGGTGATTTAAACTTTATTCTAAGCTATAGAGGAAAAGATGTCCCAAATGATATAAAAACATATATGGAATTTTGCTCACTACATGGTCGAAAACAAGTCTTATATAAACCCACTAGAATAACACAACACTCATCATCTATAATAATAGAACATATCTTAACAAACTCAATGGAAAAACGTTCTCAAAGTGGTGTTATTGATATAGGCCTTTCAGATCATCAAATGATATACTGTACAAGAAAGGTCAAGAGGTCAAAATTAAACTGTGAAACATATATAAAAAGTAGATCTCTAAAGCATTATACAAAGGATGCTTTATTAGATAGATTGTCAACAACTCATTTACCGAATTATCTAACATATGAAGACGTTAATAAGGAATATAATGACTTCATTAATAAAATAACTACCATAATTGATAAACTAGCCCCAACAAAATAAATATGTGTAAAAAAGAATACAGCTGAATGGATTGAGGAGGAGATTATTGATGGAATCAGAGTACGGGACAAGTGCTTTCGAAAATATAAGAAAACAAGGGTACATGAAGATGACTTAAAGTACAGAAAAACAAGAAAATAATTATAAGAACAAATAAAGAAAAAGAAGAAAATAAACTTTATTAGAAACAAATGAAATGAAATATAGCTAAACCAAAAGATTCATGGAAATGTTTAAAATCTTTAGGGTTACCATCTAAAAATAGTAAACCACCAAAAATATGTTTAAAAAAGATGATGGAAATATTTAATATGACCCTAAAACTAATGCTGAAATTTTTGGCAACCTTGCAAAAGACCTAGTTGAAAAACCTCCCATTCCTACAAAGAAATTTGGAAAAGATAGTGTCAAAGAATTCTATAGACTGGAAAGAAAAAAAAAAAATTTCCTTTCAACCTACTACAATGCAAATTGTTTAAAAATTGCTTGAAGAAATAAATCCTACTAAAGCAATAGGTATTGATAATATTTCAGAAAGATTTCTTAAAGTTGGTGCTGTAATTTTAGCAGAACCAATCACACACCTCTGTAATTTATCAATACGTTTAGCCTCTTTCCCAGATAACTGCAAAATAGCAAAACTCAAGCCTAAAAAATAATCAAATCTAGAGCCGAAGAATTATAGACCAATATCACTTCTTCCTCTCGTATCAAAAATATTTGAGAATATAATACATAACCAAACCCAAGAGTACCTTGATGAAAATAATATATTATATAGATATCAATCTGTATTTAGAGCGAAGCATTCTACAGATACTTGTCTGTCATTATTAAATGATAAAATTATAAATGGATTTGATGAAGGAAAACTGACTGGCACGATTCTCATATATTTGCAAAAAGCATTTGATAAAATAGACCATAACATCCTCTTAATGAGATTAGAATATCTAGGATTTAGTAAATCAACAATTGCATGGTATAAGTCATACTTAGAAATTAGGAAATTTCATTTTATTATTGAACAAGAATACTCTAGTCTGGGAGATCTCTTATGTGGCGTCCCACAAGACTCTATACAGGGACCTCTAATATATCTTTTATATGTAAATGATATGTCACAATCTGTAAACTAAGACCTTCTTCTTTACGCTGATGATTCCTGTCTAGTATTCACTGATAAGGATGTAAAGACAATAGAGAACACCATTAATAGAAACTATAATTCTTTATGTGATTGGTTTATAGAAAACAAGTTAAATTGTTTGTTAACAAGTTAACAAGTTCATTTTGGTGAAGATAAAACTAAATGTATAGTTTTTGGAACAAAAAATCGGTTAAAAACATTGGACGAGTTAGACATAAGGCGTGGGAACGTTAAAATTAAGCAATATACTAGTGTAACCTATCTCGGATGTATACTAAATGACTGCCTCTCTGGTGAATTCATGACTTCTAAGGTATTAGGTAAAATAAATAGTAGATTAAAATTTCTTTACAGAAAACAAACATATTTAGATTTCAATATGCGCAGAACTATTTGCAATGCTCTCATTCAACCACATTTTGATTATGCTTGCTCATCATGGTATCCACATAAAAAAAGCTTTCTAAAAAGATACAACCAGCTCAAAATAAGTGTTTCCGTTGTAGTTTAAATTTGGGAAATAGAACCCACATTGGTGTAAACGAATTTAGAATCATAAATTGGCTTCCCGCAGCTGAAAGATTTAATCAGTGGTGTATTTGTGTGAGTGCATATGAATTTTGCAAAGAGCTATCATCAGAATATATGTCTGAGATATACACTTTTCAAATTAGCACCCATTCTATTAGGAGAATGGGAAAAAAGCTTAGTCAACCAACTAGAATATTGGAAATTAGGCTTATATCATTATCTTACATGGGCCCAAGAATGTGGAATGATCTGAGTTCAGGTTTAAAATTGGTGAGAAATTCGAATACTTTCAAGCATAACATTAAAGATGCATTCTTTAAAAGCTTACAGGAAATGGAGAATGATAACTATCTTTATTATTAACGCCAATCTTCCATCAACTAGATTTCTACCAATCAATATTCACGTATGGGGAATACCGGGAACAGGGTTGTATTGACCCTTCGGTATTCCTTGTCACACTAGTATGTGGATAATTCTTACTAACTTTTAAATATCTTAATAGTTTTATACATTTCCTTTAAATGCTTTTGTTATTTATTATGATATTTTTTTTTCATGTGGTAAATAAATTTTCTTAATTATTTACTTACCTATGCGGCGCAACCATATCAACATAATCAACACAATTTCAACAAAGAAACATCACCGTTTTAATTTCAACTGATGATAAAACCAATAAAAACCACCAAATAAATTAATTAAACGACAAATAACCATACGAAATATAAATGAAGAACCAACAACATATATTCCAGATAAATAAATAAATTTCACCATCACCGTTTAAAACGCTCAATCAAAGATTTTAAATATAAAACGACATTTGCCAACTCAAGTTTACTCTACTAAAATCCATTCTTGTCAACGATTTTATGCACAAAACTCCTTATAAAAAATGTTTTTTAAGAAATTGGTTTCCCTAAAAAACTTTATATATTACCTAAATTACCTAAACTATACCCCCAAAATAACGTATCTATTTTACCCCTAATTTACCCTTGACAGTCCAAAATAACTTTAACGACAAGTCATTAATATTAATTACCCCAGCCCGACTTTTGTACAGACCCTTACAACATCGAAAAGGACTCGAAATACTAATCCTCTCTTTCTCTTCTGTATGATTAGTGCCATATGGTATCCTTTTGTCTCGAGGTGATTGACGTTAATGCGTCTACAAATTTCTATTGATTTAAGTTGATTTGGACGCTATAAACATTGTTGAAATCAAACAGAGCTTTATTACTTATTCGAAACATTTATAAGTCGTTTATAAGCTAGTGTATAGAGATCGTACACTATAAAAAGGTTTATAGACATATTGGTGTTTTTTGCAACAGTTTACAAATTAACAATAAATGCATATGCTACCCACAAACGTTTTGAAAAAAACCAGCACGTATACACCAAATTTATTTTAGCAATACAATCTTTCATATTTTCTGTAAACATTTTAAACGGCACTCAATGCCAGAAACATATATAATAAAAAATTACACAAAACTTTTTACTTCAAAAAAATATGCAAAACCACAAGCGATTAAAATACTCAACGCGGCATCCAATAAGGCAACTTAAGAAACTAGCTATATACCAATACCTATATACCAATCCTCCCACTCCAATAAACTTCTGAGTATCCTACCACCCATAGTCTTTAATTTATTTATTATATATATATATTATATTTACGATTTTTAATTTTAATTGTATAATGCGGCATTTTCGCCACTAGTCGCCCAACAACCGTACACAATAAAAACATGACTTAAGACTAGGATCTTAGGTACTTTGATTGTGAAGTGACCCTGACTGTTGGACAAGGGGAGTGAAATCACTATCTTCCTAATTGGTCCATCTAAGGCTTTTGTGACGTCATAAAATGCGTAGATTTATGGAGATAACATCTTTTACTATAAAATTATGTGCAATATTGCGGAGCCTTTTCTATACTACTTTTTTATACCCGTTGAACTACAGTGGCTTCGATTTAAAATACTTTTTCAAACTCTTGTGGTCACCTATTGGTGACAACTGGTCAGTGAAAATTATAGAAGCTAAATATCTTTGGTATTAATCAACTTATATCTTACATTAGAAACCTATAAATCAGCTTTTGATTTACAAGGTTAAGAAAAGTTTTTTGTTTATGTAACAGTGTCACGTACCCATCGTATGTCGTTTATAACATGGTAGAGACAAATACAGTATTCATGCTGTCCTTATATCTCCTAATTTCGGTTTAGTTAATTAATTAAAAGAATGATTAAAAAAATAATCAAGTTGGATAAAAATCTTAATCTTAAACTCCTACGCCAAGTAACCATAGTAACCATAGTAACCATAGTAACTATTGTAACTATTGTTGTCAGAACAGTACAATTCAAAGACCAGTGCAGTAAAATTATATGAGTTTTTCATATCTCATTCTTCTTTTAATAAAGCGATCAGTCAACCAAGATGGCTAATTAAGGATACTTGAACCTTTTAAAGTCAAATTGTTTTTTATATAATCCTAAAGATTGATCCATAAGGAATATCTTTCTGCTGTTAGAAGTATATTAATTAATTTTCTTTCGTTGGAAAAGGTAGGATACATATATTTTCTGATTATTTTTCCATCTAGTTTATTGTGTATATTAGTTAATAAAGATGTTTATTAAAATTTCGACAAACTTAATCTAATTAAAATAAAGGATGTAACCTCCTTTTTAAAATTCAATACGTATTTTAAAAGTGTTTTGAAATTTTAATGCATCGGTTACTCAGATTGAAAATCTTGTAAACATCTTTGTTTCATGAAATGCTAAAGGACGGAAAGTAAATTTAAGTTTTCTAGATGTGGTAAAATTCTTGAAATATTGCCGTATTTGGAGCTCCAACTTCAGTCATGGGCTACGAAAAAAAATGAAATAATACTTTTTCGAATGAATGAGCATTCAGCATCAAAAGGTATCGGGGAATTGTTTGTTTTTGCATCGTTCGTTTTTTATCGTGTTATAAAGACTTATATCGTTAAGAAAATATGATTAATGTGAGGGATATTATTGCTAATTTTATCATAACTCTCCAACAGACGCTTTGTTAGAGAACAACTTCAGGATTATGATGATGTATTTTTTATTAGAAAAAATAATGATACCGGCACTTGCAGCTCATTTCATTAAACAACAAATAATAACGTTCAATAATTTTTCTCTCTCGATAGCGACAAAAGCAAGCTTATTGCTTATGTTGGTTACATGGATAATATATATAATTTCATAAATAAATTATTTGAAGAAAAATAGATATTTATGAAAAACGGAACATGTGTTTCAAAAGGTTCAAGTATCCTTCAGAGCTCTAATGTGACGAAAGTGAAATATTAAATTCTAAACATACTTTTCAGCAACACCATTCTACAAGAACCTTCTTCAATAAAAGCTTGTCACAGAGGAAATTTCAGTATTTTTAAAAGTATGCATTTTGCACTTAAACCACACTGTGTTGAGAGAAAAAATGTAATCATGTATTAAAAATGCAAATTCCTGTTACAGTTCAGTGGAGGATTCCTGTCCTTTTAGAAACCGATTCATATTATATCTATGGTTCACTATCCAGAGTGGTTCAAAAATACTCTAGAATGGCTAAAAATAAATAAAGTAAAGGGGAAAGGAGACTAACAATGAATTTGGCGCGTCTCTTGTTTACCTTCCAGCAATTATCCGAGTTTGATGCCTTTTATCTGAGCATAATTGCAAATTTACCACGTTATGTTACTAGCAATTTTCTTCACTAATCGCCTCCCATTAATAATAATTTCACTATAGAGATTTAGAATGTGTATAAAACTCGTAGAGTAGAATGGATATAATATACATGTACTTCAAAAACTATTGCAAATGAGGCGAATTCACGTAATTAATGACAACATTAATTGGTAATTTATGCAATTCAAGAAGTGCCTATAAGGACTGAGAACGAAGATGTACGAATTTCTCGAAAAACGTCTTTTGTTTTCTTTTTCTATATAGACTAGGTGTCCCAATGACACCTTACAAACATACACTATACATGCCAATGTCTCATCCGTGAACTTCTCAACAAGAATTAAATCAATCGTCTCTATTAGGAAATCGAACCCTGGTGGCTCAAACATAAGGCAAGAGCCCTAACCACTACACCACGGATCCACTCAACTGTTCAATAGAGATTTATGAACCCTTGAAACGGTTTAGTGATTTTGTTTGTAATCAATATGTATTGATAATTGAATTTACCTCACTATTCCGTGTTTGGGAAATATGATATATATAGTGAAATAGTATAGCACTAGGTTCTCCATAACTGGTAATATCATATTACTTTGAATGTCTTAAATAGATAATACGAAGTTTCAAAAATTGGAATAATTTGTAATACCATATTGCACATGACCACGAGAGGAAATATGATATTTCTTCATATTTTCAAATGGGTAATATCGTATTACAGATATGTACGTATAATTGAATTTGATGCTATTGGGTTAATTATACGCTATACAACTTCCTACAAAATAATAGATCATTCTGTGAAGAGTGAAATCAGTAGGTATAGTTTATTTTCTTAGAATAGAACAGTTTCAATCGCTTCTTCCGGAGGGAAATTCAGTTGTTTGTTTGGAGAATTTAGGCTTCTTGATTGTAAAGCTTAAATAAATATTGGAATACTGTAAGGAGAAAATCACTAGTTTGAAAGCGGGCCTGATTCTGCGTATCTATTCTGTTTTCTGCCTCATGTAATTGATATATTGATATAGTTATGGAGCGGTGGCCTAGTGGTTAGGGCGCAGCGTGTAATTTCGTTTAAACGGCTGGTGAAATTCTGAGCGACAAGGGTTCGAATCCCACTAGCTGCACATAGCTTTCTGAAACCAATACACTGCTCCAAAGTCAACTCAATTATCCGATGTTCATTCTGCTGCTTGCACATGTCATGCTGGTACTGGCCTGTTTCATTATGGAAACTACAAATACGCGGGAAGTGTTTTATTTACTTTGTAAGATTTTATTCAAAAAAGTTCTCATGAAATTCCTACCCCTGTTTCTGCACTTTAATGACTTTTTGGAATTTTCAACGGTCAGCTTCGACATACCCTGTGTCTATTGATGACGTTGTTAATGGAAAACGTAAGGTTCGTAAAGAAAAAAACAAAAGCCCTAAAGTTAACCTATTAAGCCGTTTTTTGGCATTACTTGACATAAACGAAAGAGAATATAAAGAGACCACCATTACAGCATAATTTCTGGCTTATCAACACTAAAAGGAAATCATGAAGTTGGGAAAGTGTTCGTTAACGACCAAGTTTTGCTCTTCTTAATCGATCTTGATCTGATTTGCTAATTAATTTATTTCCACGCTAGTAGTGTATTGAAAATCTTCAAAAGTTGCAGTCAATGAAGAATAATAATTAGAGAAACAATTGTAAAATTTTGCAGCATTATAATCATGTTTTATTTTTTAAGTAATAATCGTCTGTCCTTTATTTCAGACCACAATTCCTTCATGATCATGACACAACTTCATGCCAATTCCTGGAAAATGAGATGGCTATAATTAGCACATATTATTTTCCTTCAAAATTTTCTTCAAGAAAATTAACTTTCTTATTTGTCAGGAAAGGAAAACGTGAGCTTTAAAACGATCAAGGTAAGGAAGGGAATCTGGCTTTTAGAACCGTTCTTTTTATCAGAAAATTCATAATTTTTCTAGAACCGCTTCCGGGAACTGACACTCTTCTTGGATACCTGTTTCCTAGAACACGTCCGTTGGTTGCTTTCGGAGGGAGAGAGCGCGTGCGAGCGAGTGATCAAGTGTGTGTGCGAGAGAGGTGCATGCCTGAAATAAAATTCGTTTTTGATAGTTTGCTAATTCCTTTTCTATTTATATGTTTATATATAGTTGTTAGTTAATTGATAAGAGTCGTTGCGATCGGACGTGTTTTATTTTACGAATAAAATAATAATAATAACATGTTTAAATAACATGTAAGTAAAGTATATTTGGACGAAAATGGGTGTTATTTAGGGTTACTTTGTTAAGATCATATATTGGATGTAAGTGGAATAAGTCTTTTGGTTGTATTCTTTATTCGTTTGGTTTTTAAAAATTTGAACACACACGATGCCGCCCGCCTAAGAAGAACGAGAAAGGTGATGACATTTTAATTTTGGTTGAGAAAAAACTTGCGGAATTTAGTAACAGATTGATTGCAGATTTGAAAAGAGATTTGCTTACTGGATTAAAGTCAGATATTAAATGTTTCTTCGAAGAAATATTAGAGAAAAATAATATTCTCGAATCACAAGTATAAATGCTTAAGAAGCAAATAAGTGAGCTGAAACAGCAAAACAAAATGTTATCTGATATTACAGATCAGAATGAGCAGTACGGAAGACGCTTGTGCTTACGGATCCCCATAGTTTCTAATGAAGCTACAGACGACGTATTGGAGAAAGTTAAAGTTTTATTCCAAGAAGCTGAAGTTGAGATTCTTGACAGCGTAGTTGATAGGTCCTGTTAAACAGGTTGTTAAAACAAAGAAACAGACGCGTAGTGTTATAGTCCGCTAAACAACCTTTCGTCATAGATCAATGTTTTACTTGGCGCGTAAAAAGCTTGATAAAGTGAATGCAAGACTTGACCTTACTAAAAAACGATTTAGTATGCTTAATGATGATTCCCGAGAAATGGTTAAAAACAATGAAAAAGTTAAGTATGTGTTTGCAGATTTGAATTGCAGGTTAAGATTGTTCATGGTAAATGGTAAAATTTTTTTTTTTTGCATCACTGCACGAATTGTGGGAGATCCTTGGTGGTCTGTAACTGCTTGCATTGTTACATATTTTTGTGTTTTAGTTTTTGTGAAATGGGTATGTATAATGTGATGCTTCCAAGTTTTATTACCTTCTGATTAAA
>JANTOQ010460905.1:10278-20812 GCA_027564595.1 Bythotiara depressa | reverse complement strand
GAGATATTGTTTTTGTATATTTACTGCCTACTAGAGGAACTGGTATTCTACACATATCTTTGACTGAGTTTAATTAACATTTTTAAATCAAACAATTAGTAAATACTATAAAGTGAAGATAAAGCATTTATAACAATACAGTATATCTTGGCAAAATATTTATACATTACAATGTTTTAACGATTTTCTTTACACACATTATATAATTAAAATTTAATGAGAAATGCACCTGATTGAGAAGGCATACTTATTATTCTTCAAGAAAATATGTACATAATTTCTATGCAATGCACTATCATTCTACGGATGTGAGAATATAAAATAGTATTTTTCCGTGTCTTAACAGAACAGAAATGAATGACCAGTGAAGTTGCTGAAAACAGATTTAGGAAAAAATAGAATACATATTTATATTACAGAGTAATAATCTGTAGAAAAATCAGCATATTTGAAATTTGTAAGAAAATGTTTTTTTGTATCATCTTTCTTCACTGAACTTCAACTAGACAAGGGAGCTGGCTAGACTTTTCTTCGTTTGTTTTCTGTCACTGATATTTGAGATTAATTTGAGATAAATTTATGTAGATTTCATCCACTTTGATAGTTACAATCATCATTTCTGATAAAAAGAACATTTTCCAACACCTTTAGTTACATCTTTTACCAGGTCATGTTTACGTGAATAAAGGTTTTTCATTCTCCAACTGTTTTAAATCGTTGCCACCCAGCTAAACCTTAAAACTAAATGGGAGAGAACGAGTAATGAATTGTAGGATAGTTATCTACTAAATTTAAATTGATACGTTCTATGTGTACTACTTTATTTTTTGCTTAGATTTTCTATCATGTGCTAGTGACATGTCTTTTCAAGGAGACGTCAATAACATCTTGTGGGAAAGGTGTCATTAAAAGAAAGGACCTTATGAATAAATTTATTAAAATACAAGCTTCTTTTCTTCTTTTGAATATGTTAGCTTTCTAAATTATTTATGCATTACCCCCAGTTTTTGTTGCAAATTGTATTTAAACACATAAGATTTATTTAATTCACCAGGGGGTATTTATTAAATTTAAAAAAGTCCTTAATTATTAATTTTGTGTTCATTTGATTTCAGTTAAATAAGATTTCATATTTGCATAACTGAGCTCTCATTGATTTCTTTTTCTTTCTTCAGTTTCAGTGAAACTTTACTCAAGTGAAAATGTACACACGCTTGAAACATGGCTTATTCTTTTATGTCGTGGCTTAATAAACTATATCAAGATCGACTGTATTTTCATTGGCGTAAGAGCAATGGTTTAGTGCTCTCGAATGTTCTCTTTATATATTTGGTGTTATCATATTTTGTTGAACAAGTATTATCACAGAGAAGCAGATCCATCCGCTTGTATGGTTACGTTGGTCATGTGTTTAAACATGATTTAATAGATTCAAAGTTAAACGACCTGTGTCGCTTCTCATCAGTCAAGGTAATTATATATTGTGTGTCCTCCAAGTAAATCATTAATCATATAGCTATAACCAATCGGATTTTGAGACGACCTGAGATGGAAAGATCTATGGATTCAGAACACTTGTTTTTGACGAAAATACACTGGCAAGTGTGACTCTTCCGAGTTTCCCGCCAACATCCCCTTTCTTGTTTTATGGACCCTCAACTGAATAGGTAGGAATCGTGAAAGGGACCTGAAATCGGAAAAGTCTCAAATATTTTGTAAATGCTTGTAGCTTAAAGAAATATATGTTATGAGATGTTAATTTTGTTAAATTATTATTATTATTTTAATGTCACGCGAGCAAGTTTTTTGTTCAACAGGGTCAGCAAATAAAAAGATCCATGATTAATCGGTAATTTAAATAAATCTTAAATGCATTTTGTAACGATTAGTCATCTTATTTTCATTACCCAAAATTACTGATATCTAGCTGAAATGCAAGAAATTGTCACTTAATAACTTAATTATTTTAGATTGTAGACATGGATTCTGGCAATGCTGATCTTCCAGATTGGCTGACAGTAACTGATACAAATATATTGTATGGATTACCGGATAAAAATGGTAGTCACAAGTTCGTGATAATGCTGATGGGTAATAACTTTGGTTACTATGTCAAGTTATGTTATTCATATTCTCTTCACATTGACATCAAATATTCTACTACTAGCTTAGGTGCTGTGCTTGATACACACCTTCAATCAGATAATTCGCTGTCTACCTGTCTATTACAATATAGTAAAGTATGTGTGCAGAGTTTCATATTTTCAACTTACGAGAACATTTCAACTGCCGCTTTGCTATCCAAAGGACGACTACTTACTAATACTTTGCACGCGGAAGAAACGTTGCTTCAAGTGCTACCGCATGATAGTCCCTATGCTCTGTATAAGCAACTACAACCAGTAACAGTCCATGCTGCTGATACAATATTAAAAGCTACGGAACATGGTTTTATATTTTCCTGGCCATACTGCTGCAAATATTCTCGAGAACACCAGCATAATTTATACCGCCGCAGCCTAAAAAACGTTCTTGAAAAAAGAACCTCTGCCATGCGTTTGTCATCTTGGCATTTGACTAGTGGTCACGCGAGTCGACGCAAACGCGACATCGTGGGAGTGTTTTTTAATTCATTAAGTGCTATAATTGGGACACCAGTTGAAACATCTACATTAGCTTATCCTTTAACAAGTTCATTACAATCAATGGTACAATCAAGTGAAATACTAATATCAACAGTCTCTCTTTCAACGTTTGTGAATCGATCCGAAAGTTCTTCCATTCCGTTATCAACAGATTATTCGTGGAGCGTTAAAAAAACCTTAGACATATTCTCTACACCACTACAAACTTTTAGCATGTTTATTTCATCTACATTGGGTTTTCTTACTACTTCAGTGACGCCCGTTTCATATAGATTTTCACCCTCGTCCTTACCAACTACAACGGCTACCACTTTACATGTTGTCAATGTCTCATCCATCCGACAACCGTCCATTCTGTCACTCGAACCAACATCTGTTGTGAGGACAGACGCATCTCCAAATACAGTAATCCCAAGTTCATTGATATCTGATAAACATTTAACGGAATCTCAAAGCACTCCAAGTTTGACTAATACAACAGCAATTAATTCTGTTCCCTTTACTCTACTTACCCAATTACAATCTAGTCCTTTCTTCACTACCACTGTAATGTCACCTGCTGCATCGACTGTACATAATATCACTAGGGTATCAACTAGTACCTATGGAAGCATCCATTCAGTTCATAGTGAGATTTCATTACACGCAAATAGCTTGCTCACGAGGTATACCTCTGAGAGTATTAACAGAACATCGTCAAAGGATATATTTAGTTCCATTCCCACGAGTAAGCTGATTGTGACATCCAGTATGTCTACTAGTCCAGTTGTCAACATGACGCATGTGGTGGCGAGTTTGAACATAGTTAATGGAACATCAAGATTAATGACCACAATGTCAGTACAGTCAAATTTCTCCCGTACCTCCACCCAGTCATCAAAGCTGCCCTCTGATAGTAGCCAATTTCCTGACATTAATGGTTCGATTGTAACAAAATCTGTTTCATCCTGGATACCTGGAACTATAATACCATCCGCTATAAATATAAGTAACACATCGCCACCAAGTTCAATCAATACAAGTGACAGTTTGCACTACAGCTCGATATCAGTAAGTCGAACATCTCACAGAAGTAGCATATCTTCGCCATCATCATTTATTGTAACTTCAGTTAAAAGTTCATATGTCGATATGACACAAAGTGTCATTAGTTCAGATGTAATTGAAACAGCATCAAATGTGATAGCAAGCCATTCTGTAGTTACCAATGTTTCCAGTTTGTACACTGCGAAGAATGTATCAATAACTTTAGTAACAGTTTCCAAACGTTCAGTGCTACGGACACTGTCAGGTCACTCCGTATTTTCTGCATTCAGGACAACACCGACATCTGCGTCAAGTGTTGAAACCTTTAGTATGCTGTCATATATATCGCCATCTGTATTGCCAACCGTAAGAACATCTGCAAGAAATCAGTCAAATATACGCGATTCCTCGACATTTAGATACTCCAGCGACCTTCGTTCTGTATTGATACAAACGCCAGTGTCGACATTAAGGGAGTTGTTATCCTATCGTACCTCAACTGTTAATGAAACAAGTTCAATGACAAATGGTATGATACCCATCTCTACTGTTAAGTTATCCACGGAAATGTATTATTCAGTAAATCAATCCACTGTGACGTTTTCCACCAGTGCACCGTTTATTTCAACGAATGCATCTTCTAGCTTGTTTTCAAACTTGTCACAAGGAATGGTAACTAGTTATTCAGTCAGCTCAGTGGATCATACACCTCTTAGTAGCTTCCCGGTGAGTACCTTAAATACACAAAGCTCAGAATTGGTTGCCACCATTGCAAGTTCGACGTCACGGAGTTGGTTCACTTCTTTGAAAAGCGCTCCATCCCAACGTTCACCAGTGAAAAGCGCTTCATCCAAACGTTCACCAGAATATACGATCTTCTCTACAGCTACGAGCAGTATGGAAATTAATTATACCTTGTCAGCTCTTTTTTCAGATCGCATGTCGATGTTGCTGACAGAGACTAGTTCATTGTTTGTATCGTTGTCCATTCCTTTGACAATATTGCCATCAAGAGCTCTACCATCTTCATCTGATTCCTTACCATCGAAAATGTCAAGTGAAATATGGTCTCACTCTGGTTCATTACCAATTCCCACTTCAATTCAGTCTTATATAACTAGTAGTTTGCAATCAATTTCTAAGACATTTAATACAACTTCAATTAGCATCCAACCCATCACTACAATGATAGCAGCAACGACACGAGTTTTTGTGTTATCGCAATTTTCACAGAGCATCAAAGAAAGTTTATTTACGGTTCCATCCAAAAGTTTATCACAAAGCACTTTGCTGACAGTCTCATCCAAAAGTTTATCACAAAGTACGTTGCTGTCAGTCACATCCGATGGTTTATCACAAAGCACCTTGCTGACAGTCTCATCCAAAGGTTTATCACAAAGCACTCTGCTAACAGTTTCATCTAAACGTTTATCAGAAAGTACGTTGCTGTCAGTCACATCCGATGGTTTATCACAAAGCAATTTGATGACAGTACCATCCGATGGTTTATCACAAAGTACTTTCCTGACTTCTCAGATAATTACATCTTCTGTGTTTACTTCTAGCCCAGTTACCGAAAAATTCCAGGACTCAAGTTGGTTTCAGATCTCCAGCACCACTCGGATGATGAGTACACCCTTTGTCACGACTAAAATAATGACCTCTTCTTCCTCCGTTTTTATGAAATCGAATACAGATACCGTTTCACAGATTTTACACTTTAGTACATGGTATAAAGCTTCGTCCAAAATAATAATTCTTCAAAGTAGCCGACAATCGATCATATCAAGTATAACCTCGATACCTTATAGATCATTCATGTTCACAACTGATTACTTAAGACGTTCTTTATCCAAATCATCGTCATTTTTCCCAGCTGTATCGTCGTCCTCGAAAATGTCGTCATTTCTCCCGGGTGTATCGCCGACATCGAACAGATTTCCTCTTTCAAGTTCAACAGTTTCATTGTACTCACATCTATTATCTGCTTCAACTGTTCTTGTTACAAAGACCCCTGCTACAACGTCATTTATTACAACAGTCCCTCGGAACACTCCACCGCAACTGAGGAAGCGGATTGGTAACATGTATGCTGAAACTGGGAGATTATTTACTTACATAGTGCCAGATAAAATGTTTTATGATGCTGAAGATGGATGGACAAGGAATTTAACACTTGAATGTTCTACGGTTTACGGAGTTCCATTGTCGCAGAATGCTTGGTTAAGTTTTAACGTTACCTTACTGACGTTCTCAGGTATACCACTTTTGAATGATTTTAATTCACACGTGGATAGAGGTTTAGAAATTGTCTTAAAAGCCTATGACGTAGAAAGATCTTTTGCAGTTGATATTTTCGTCATCTTCATCAGGGAACCCCTAAAAACTTTGACTTTCACGATATCTTTAAGATTGTCGCTTAATTATACGGAATTTATAACAAGGAAGAATTTACGACAAGAACTATTGCGTCGTATTTCTCTTTTCTACGGGGACACTTCGTCATCTAGCCTGTATATTTCATCAATAGTTGATGGATCAACCATTATTAATTGGAGCAATACAAGTCTAGGTATTGTCACTTGCAATCGAGCAGAAGTTGATCGGATTGTTAGATCAGTACAAGTACCTGAAACTAAAACTCCATCCGAAGCATTTTCTCAATTTCTTTTACCGGAGTTCCCTCTAATTGGAGTAAGCTCAGCGTACCAAGGTCCGTGTGTTTCTAACGCGACTACACGAAGTCCTGTTACACTTGCTGTGGCTCAAACACGTGACAACAACTTCTTGTACTATGTGGTACCGATCATAATTCTGTCTGTTATTTTTTTAATTGTTTTGGTTGTGGTGATATTATTCTGGAAGAAGCGTAGGAAAGATACTTTTTTTAAAGATGGTAGAACATACGAAAGGGGAAGACCTGTTTTATTACCCGACGAGATTGAGTTGAAGCACATATCGGAAGATACTCGAATATTTGACATGATGCCACAAACATTTATTGGACCGTACGACGATGATGAAGTTGATGGTCGCGCAGATATGAATAGTATCAAAACTAGTAATAGCTATTCTTCATCACTGATGTCTGTTAACCCACCGTCGGAGTCGCCGCCGCCATCGTATATAATGCCACCGCCCTATACACCTCCATTCTTTGGCAGCTCAGAAGTTTAGTAACTGGTTAAAATAGCAAGGTTTGAATTGTTAAAATGAAGTTTATACTTACCTTATTATTAAGGGTGTTTATTTTTGCAACCATAAATTTTTGGGGATTGATTTTTTTGGGAAGATTTATGGAACTTAAAATATTTTGATGAAGGCGAATTCGCAAAATACGCAAAAGAAAATAAATGCCCTAAAAGGACAAGGTATACGACGAATTTTTTTAATGAATGTATATGTAGAAAAATACAATAAGGGGCCATTCAAAAAGTACGTTTGCCCAGACAGGGGGTGGGTTAATGAATAGAGAAGCGGGGTTATAACTTACCGTTGCGTACGTTCACTCCGTCGTAGTCAACATTTCTTGTTAAACGTACCGCATCGAAAGAATTGGGGCTTCGTGTATTCTGTGATAAAAATGGCAAGGTTCCTGGACAGTTTTTCAAAAACCTCATTCATATTGGAAACTCTTTGTAACTATCAACAACGAGACGGCAACCGATTTCTGCCATAGTTTGAATAAAAAGTAAGAGACGCTGGGAAATCGGGGGGATTGCGGAAGGGTAGAAATTAAAATTACGAAATAAGAACAAGGTGGGTCATCTAACATGAAGGAGAATTGGGTGGACTTTTTGAATGACCTGTAACTTTTAGAGAATTTGATATTAAATTTATGACTAATTAAAAACGATATAATTTTAGGGGTTGATACACATACTTTCAAAATAAGATTGTCGTTTTCTCCATTAGAATAACAGATTCTGAATCCGGAACGTGGGACAAGTTGTGGAGGGATTGCTAATGTCGGTAAATCCGAATCTGGCTTCAAATTATATTTGTAGTACTGTGATCAACAGTACCTATTTGTAACGGCTGAAAATCGATTTGATCAAGCCAACATAATGTACAAGAGAAGCATAAAGTCTAAGATTTCCACCCACCTTTAGGGGAGAGGGGGGTTAGCAGTGCCCATCCCTCTGCAAAGATCTCATAAATTGACAGAAGTGTAATTTGTTAATTTAACCATTTTAATACATAAGCATACCTCCTGGTTATATTGAACTTTCCACTGGAAACTTTTATAATTTTATGAGGAGCCAGGGGGCAGCTTTCTTTTACCAAATTTATTTGACTTTATATTTCCAATAATTAACCCCTGGTAAAAGCAAAATAGTAAAAGACCAGCGATTTGATTCCTTTCTGCGGGACATTTTGCATTAAGGGATAACGAACCTCACATTTCACTTCTAAACGAAAAATATGTGTATTGACGAAATCTATATAAGCTTCCATGAAGCATATAATACTCTTTGTTATGAGCTACATTTATTATGAAGTGTATATTTATTTCCGATAAAATAAACATAGCCTCGTTTTCGTGTAAATTATACTTATAAGTGGGAAGTGATTAATTAACGAATGGCTTCAAAGATTGCAACATGGTCGTAGTTTTTGTTGAGAAATTCCAATTTGGAGTACATTAGAAAATGAAGTTTTCTTTTGTCTTACCACAAGTACTATTTGGTGATGTACCGCTATTTGGTGGTGTACCGCTAATATTAGTTTTATAGACCTTTATCGAAATTAATTTGTGTGACGTCACACAAAAATTTCGTTTGATTTTTATAAAAAACGGATTTAAGAATCGGGTTCTCCGTATTTATGATCAAAAATTTAAAATCATACCTCTTTCCAAAGAGAACTACAGCTGTTTTAAAGTTTATTTTTGTTTATTTTATTTTATGAATACGAGGCTTAGGGTGATTACAGAATTATTTAGAGAGCTTTGACCGAAAGTATAAAAGATCTATTAGAGTAATGAGATAAACCGTTCGTTTCTGAAGCGATGTTTAAATCTTCAACTACCTTATTAGCTTGTCTCAAAAGTGTGTATGTCCACTGTCTATGTGCAAACTATGGAGTTTTTCAGTAAGGGGCCATCCATTAAGTGTGTACACGGGGTTCGTGAAAAGCGTGTATCCGCATATGCTGTGGAAAAGGGATAAACCTGCGTACGAACGTAGATTATGTTTTAGTGCCACATTCAAATTATTTAAACAAATAGTTGAATGAACTTATATATATAATTTTTGCTTAAATTATGATTTTTTTTTACTGTACTGTTCAAATTCTGACAATGCATCGAAATAGACTAGATTAGTCGTTTCTTTAGTCTTTATTCAATTTACCACCACTGGTGAAACCGTATAACACTCCACCACTGGTGAAACCGTGTAACACTTCAAAATTTCCAAGTGTAGTTGTTATCTTTTTTCGATGGCGCACAGTAGATCATCAAAATCATTCTAGTCTAGCATCAAAATTGCCTAATAATTTAGTTGCCACAGTTTGTTTATTATAGGTGACAGCATACATCACATGTCATCAGGTGTCAGTGAGGTGATAAGTACGTACACAGATGTGGAGGTTTCCCAAAGGCGTATATGGGGCGATCTGGGGTAAGTGGTAAAATCTCACTACCCAGATGTGTGGCGTCGTGCTTACGTACCAGGTGGTGAGAGGGTGTCAAAAATTCCGAAACATTTTCGTTCTTAATAAATGGATAGCCCCAAATGTCACTTATGTCAATAAAAGATTCTAATTTATTTAACCTATTTGGGGTTGTTATATTATTTTTAAAAGCATTCTTTTGTGTATATATAGATATAGATTTTCGTGAAGATCTTTTCCAATTATCCAGTTAATATTATTTAGACTCATTTTATGAGTATCAGTTAATTATTTTTTAACGAACTTAATTAATTCATTATTTTTATGTTTTTCAATTTGTATATCAGGTGGTTTTTAATTTGTATATATCATGAATTAATAATTTTCTCATTAAATTTCTTACAATCCTCCACATTATATTTCGAGACAACAACGTGGACAAAATATTTGCCAATTATGGGGCTTTAGGTCCCATTTGTGTTTTGCCACAAGGAGAACGAGGGTAGTTGTCGATTGTCGACTGGAAACCTGGTTGGAACTAATATACCAGCATGATTTTTACGTCGAAAGTTGTGTTTATTTGAAAATGATAGGGACCAACCATGACGCTAGCAAGCCTCCCCCCGTTCAGCCGTGATGAATAACTGCAGTGACTTAGTACCAAAGCACCTAAGATCCACGAGTTCTAAGTCATGCGTAAACTGAAAATGTTTAACATTTTGCCGCTATACCTGTGAACACTTCCCCATCACTTGTGGAATACTTCGGTTAAATTGCAAACGTTTGACAAATAGTTTTGACCAATGTTGTAACAAGTGCTAAATTTACCAAAACTGAGTTCCATAATTTACGAGACTGTGTTCACAAAGAGACAAAAAATATAATATTTTCCTGTTTACCAATTGATTAAAGACGTGCGTATATTATGGTACTAAAGTTACAGTTGTCTTACAGTGCGGATGGAAGAGGGTGCCACACTGATCTTCGAACTAGAGAATTTAGGGGCATTCTGACGTCCTAAAACACACGTCAGTGAAATACACGTATACCTTCCGAGGTGGTTCAGGTAAAGTTACAGACAGGTGTGAGTCTACTAAGTTTCCCGTCGCCGCATACCCTCGTTCTTCTGTGGTCAGCACCTACCCTCGTTCTCGTTATGCTGGTGTTTATGGGAATGGTAGCTACTAAGCATGAAAGCGGGCGTATACCACGAAAGCGTCCTATATTTTGTGAGGGATTGTAGTTCT
>JANTOQ010460905.1:0-10178 GCA_027564595.1 Bythotiara depressa | reverse complement strand
GGGAATGGTAGCTACTAAGCATGAAAGCGGGCGTATACCACGAAAGCGTCCTATATTTTGTGAGGGATTGTAGTTCTCGGAATTTCCAGTTTCTTTGCTGTTGTTTGCGAGTAATTTAATAGAACATTAGAATTATATTCGGCAACTTTTGGAATAAATTAATAATAATATTTGAATAAAAAGAGTCTTAAATTACCAGAGCACCGTATCTCGTATTTGATTGGCTGGTCGTTACGAATATAACGACACAATCATGCACAAGGTGCGTGACGTTTGGATCTTAGATATTTTATTTCTGATCTGACCGTGACTGGTCAGAACGTATAGACCAGAAAAATTGACGTGTTTGCCTTAGAATAGAGCTCTGGGGAATTTGCTATATAGTAACGCCGAAAAACTGGGTGTAAGCGAGAAAGGGCCGTAAATCGTTGTCACATGTCCGGCCAATGTTTGGTTATATAAAATGCATAAACCAAAAGCATACAGGTGTGCTAAATGCCCTGCGTACGTACGCTTTAAAAAAAAAGAAAGTGTGTTTTTGTACCTTCCACCTATCAGTTTCAACTTCAAAACGCACACACACATCTGACTGGTTTTCTGCCACACTTTGTGACGTCAACGCGTGTCATGTAAATTGAATTTGATTGACGCATTATTTCGCTACCATGATTTCACCACCCATTGTCTACGGCGACCAACTTAATTAATCATAGCTGTTGCAACATGGTGACGTTTTTAATTTGAACAACTCGGTGGGAAAGGAAACCATGACATTCTTTGGCTTGTTGGTTCTGTAGAAAAATAATGGAGGGTAGGGTAGGGTAATAGGCTGGTGCGTACAGGTGGGAGGGGGGTCAAATTTGAGCCGAAATACTGCGTACGTTCTTTGTTCACAGTGTATCTATCTCATTCTCATCGCGGTCACTGCTAACCTCGTACCCAGGCCCTCTTTCTCTTTTTGATATCGCCATCCGATATCAAAAAGAGAAAGAGGCCCTGGGTACGAGGTTGGGTCACTGCTAACCACAACAATACCTTGAGACAATGTATCATAATAATTAATATAATATTCGACAAGAGATGTAAAAGTTCCCAAAAATATAAAAAGCTAAAAAAAAGATTACCTTGTTTAGATCTTAGATTAGATTAGTCGTTTCTTTAGTCCAGTATTCAATTTACGGCAATTTCTCCACGCATCCCAGGAAAAAAACTTTTTTTTTTTAAATGGTGCACAGTGGATCTCAACCTCGTTCCCAGGGCCTTTTTTCCTTTATGATGTTTCTGATAGCGGAAGAAACATCAAAAAGGTCCTGGAAACGAGGTTGCAGTGGATCTTAATTTTTTTAAAGAAATGCTTCTATAATCCTGGCCATAATATATTTGCACAAATGGCCAAAAATTCAAAAATCGAATTCCACAAGTGCTGCGAAAGTGTTCATTGGTATAACTAGAGAACGAATGAAACTTCCTGTTTACCAATGATTTAAGACTTAAGTGATCGTAGCTGTGCAGTACGGTTGGACAAGGGGAGTGGTCTCGCTGTCCTCATAATTGGTCCATTTGAGGCCTTTGTGACGTCATAAAATGTGTAGATGATCAGTGAAATAAGGACAATTTCTTATATTTTTAAATAAATCAGTGGCACAGTGCCATCCTACGCGATTTCCCACCAACACCTAACCCCACTCGTACAATGGCCACGCGAAGGAAAGGTGTTAGCACACGAATCAGTATACAACGCCAAAATATCTTAGTTACTTTGATCGTTTCTCATTGGTTATGGCTCGTTCCCAGGGCCTTTTTACAAGGTTGAGGCTTTTTGTTATCCAAGGGTATTCATGGCCGGCGGCGCCTCCGGGGCACAAAAAACTTTGAACTAACTGTGGAAATTCAGAATTAAAGACATGCGATTTATAGCATTTTCTACCCACATTCTCGTTTCATACACCTATCGCACATAGGAGGCTACCATTTTGAATTTTTCGATGAGGTATTCAAATCTGCTGTCGATTTTACTGTTGCTGTAGAAACAGAAAAAAATATAATTCAAAATGGTAATGGTGTATTGGTGTTTAAAGAGAAAAGAACAAAATTGCAAACGGGTCCTAAAATCCTAAAAGTCTGATCTATTATGACCCCTTGGGCTCATATTAACCCGCGCAAATATGGGAAACAATCGCCTCAAAAAGAGACATTGTTGTGAACAAGAATAAGTATTGATTTTATCGGCTTTTAGAGAAATGAATGATGAAAATGTGGGTGAAACTGTGAGACATTAAGATAATCAGTTATACTTATATATTTACATTATTTGCAGAATAAAAATATTTATCTACAGTTCTGATATTATTAGAGCGGAAAATAAGTTTTAAATTTATTGGCTACTTCTGATAAAGAATCGAATATACTAGTCGTGATTCTGTTATTGTTCCTGTTTATTTTATCAATGAAAAGTTCTCGTAAATGTTTCAAATATTTAATCTCATCCCATGTCATTCGCTTACACATTTCTCGCGCTATATAAGGTATGTTATTCCGTAGTCGGAATTGTCGTGTTTCAGCAGTTTGTAGCAATTCTGCAGAGACAAACTTTTCATTTTGTAAACATAAGTCTTTCATAACTCTGTTCTTCGCTCGTAACATTTTCACTTCTTCCCAAAAATCAACTCTCATGTTTCGTAACACAGTCCAAAATGTTCGATTAAAATGGCGATAAAGTTCTGTATCGGCATTGCTCCAGTGTAATATTTTTCGTTGTAGCGATTTTGATATGTGTCGTTTCCAATCAACTGCACGTTGCTTAAGTTTAAAATAAACCATATCATCTAAGTCCCAGCATAAAAGTCTTTTTAGCAAGACGATCGATTCCTCAAAATACTCCATTATCATTACGAGGTGAAACCGGTTATCCAACTGATCTATGGCTTGGCGGATTTTCAAAGGATTGTCAAAGTCTTTCGACTCCAATCCTAGATCATAAAACATACCATTTCGGATAAGTTTCAATCGATCGCTGTTTATTCGTAAATCCTGTGTCAACACGTAATTTACGAGGACGCTTTCAGGGTCTTTAAAAAATTCTTCTATTGGATGTGTTGAATTTTCCATACCTAATATTTTGTCTAATGTCATATACGAGAAACTTGATTCGAATTGCTTGATGGGATCGCGTAGGATGGTGACATATACAGTATTGTTTGGCATGACCGTATTCATGATTTCCCTGTTGTAACGAGCATGATTACACAATATATTGGGCTCGCTACCATTCAATGGATAGAACGAATCTCTCTGAAAGAACCACGGCCAATCGAGTCGATTTTCACCTAAGCGAGGCAACACAAAGTTTAAACCATGTGATTCTCCATATCTGTTTAAAATGTTCGTGATTGTTGAACCTCCAGTCTTGTGTGTTTTCAGGAACACAACATTCGTTTTGGGGTGGCACCTCCTAAACCAAAAACAGTTATATACTGTTTCTTTTCACACGACCACGTGCAGAAGCAGCCAGCAGAGCTGTTCAAGAAAACAGATGTTCTTAACTACCAGGAAATATGTTCTTTGAATCAAATAAAAATACAAATTGAAGTTTACTTAGAACACCTCTTTTCCCAGGAAGCCATCCTATTTCTATTAGAATACTTTCCGCCATATAGTCTGTCTATAGACTACACACTATGCTTTTTCCAGGAAGAGCGACTATTTTTCTTAGAACTCATCTTTTCTCTATAGGAAACGAGGTAGTTTCTCTGAGAACTTAGAATAGTTTGCCAGGTCAGAAAATTAACAACACGTAGAACAGCTCAATTTACCAGGAAGAAGAAAATTATTCGAACAACTCATTTCGTCAGGCAAAGGAAACCTGGTCTTTAGAACAGCTCATTTTCCCAGGAAATGAAGCGGTGGCCAAGTGGTTAAGAGCGTAACGTGTAATTTCGTTTAAACGGCGAGTGAAATTCTGATCGACACGACACGGGTTCGAATCCAACCAACGTCACATTGCTTTCTAAACTCCTTCCCTCTCAAAATCTGTGCCCAATTATTTATGTCAAGCATACTGTTTTATTCGAATCGTCACAGTTCATCATAAAAGCTTTTTAGAAGTCAATCGTAAAATGAATGAATCGAAACTCATGAAAAATTAAAATGAATTTTTAAAAATAATTTTTAAAATATTTGCTACCATAGAATAACTTTAAATTGTAAGAAATAATAGAAAATAGATATAAGAAGAGGAGATTTTCTTTTGTTTTTTATCAAATTAATTATTTACTTGGTGCTTAACCTGATGCTTTTAATTAAGTTCAAATGGTCAAAATAATACGGTTTATGGCCGTTTTAGGCAATCTAGAGCAAAAACCTTTCTTCGTCGTCCAACCATGGTGGCTGACATTTACTTTGAATCCCGGAGCCCCTAATCTAAAAGTCTTTCCTACATGCCGGAAAGATACTTACTAATGCTAAAATAACTCGTTTGTATTTTTTATTTGATACTAACCTAAAATGACTACGCCCTTTCTTAAGATCTTGATCACACCACGTTGTAATAGAGTAAATACATTACAGTGTATGTCCCAATGAAGCTCTGTGTCATCAACACAAGGTCTTCTTATATTAATATTTTGATCATATAAGCCTGTATAAGGGGTGACTCACATATCGATTTTCCCCACCCTCCCACCTGTTTTAACGTTACAAATAAAAAGTTTTTTACAACTATACCTAGTTCTCCCTATTATCAATGTCTTGGCTTTGCTTAGAATCCAAGTTTAAAAGAACGAAACAAACATTCTTACCAAAATGAATTTGTTTTGATTTCTGTTGAAATATTGTTGTATTTGTGTAAAATCGTAACTTGAAATTTCCTTGAAAAAAATCGATATTTATGGAAATCAATAATGTGTATAAATTTGTGAGTATCACACCAACTTATGAAAATACCACTACCAAAATTCTTAGCGTCTCTCAAGCATTTACCATCCCACCCACTAGCTTCACATTAACGCTAAAAGCGTGGGAACAATCCATGTGAGTCCGAAAGCAGCCAACGGAGGTACTCTAGGAAACAGGTGTGCTAGAGTTGTGTCAGTCCTGGCAAATAGAGCTGTTTGTTCTAGAGAAATGATGGATTTGGCTTTCCTGGCAAATTGAGCTGTTCTAAAGATCCAGATTTTACTTTCCTGGCAAAACGAGCTGTAAAGTCTTCTCATAATCTCAATAAATTTAAAGAGAAAATTAAATATATCACGATATACTTACTGTCTTTGCAAGTTATGCTTTAATTGATTTTATTTTATTTTTATTTGTTTAGTTTATATTTCGTTTAAATTTCATTTTTATTTGGCTTATATATTTTCATTTTAGTTCATGTACTTTCGTTTTTATACAGTTGGACTGAATTAGTTATGTAACTATGTTTTATATGAATTCCAACTATAAATAAAGAATAAAAAAATAAAAAATAAAAAATAAAGTTTTTCCTTTCCTGGAAAAATGTGCTGTTCTAGAGATCAGCTTTTCCTTTCGGGGCAAATTGAGCTGTTCTAAGAATAGTATTTATTATGTTTGACCTCCTGGCAGAATGAGCTGTTCTAAGAGAAAATTATCTCCTTACTGAGAAAAAGAGGTGTTCAAAGAAACCTCAATTTTACTCTTCATTTGATTCAAGAACGTAATTACTGGCAGTTAAGAGCACCTATTTTCTTAGAACAGCTCTGCTGGCTGCTTCTGTGAGTCGCCCTAACTAAACCATTAATCCAACCAAAAATAATATGTTACCTCTTAGACCTTTTGTTAAGATTTAGACGCAACGAAGTATATTTTCCATCCTCGTTGATCATTCTTTTCTGTTGTATACGACATGTCCAATACCGCAACGCGATTGGGACAACAATGCAATTTAAAACGATAATGAAGAACATATAACGTAACTTCGGCAAAAGATGTCGCATTTTTACTCTTAAAAACACGAAAGTCGTGAACTGTGATGCGGCTACATGCTCGTTTGTCTTGCGTTGGTCTTCATTTTGTTATAATTTACATTATAATGTTTCGATGGATAATTTAAATGATTTTGTAACGACAGTTTCAGTTTTTACGACTTGGACGCGTGAGCAACAGTAAATAATTATAGCAGATACTTCTGCATATTAAATACAATTCTTGCTCACAGCCACCATCATTCTGAATAATTCCCTTTGTTTTTTTATTACAAAACTAACTGAGCATATATGCTTTAGTAAATGACCAAGGATTTTAAATAATTAATCTGTGTTAAAGCATGGACCATCTTGGTTAAGTTATTAAAGTCAAGTCGTGAGGATTTTGCGTAAATTAATGTTCGCTTGCGAAGCCTTCGGAAGGAGCGTTTCTTGCGCTCGTGAAATTATTATATTCTATATTTGATCTTCTTCTGTATAAATACCGAACTAATCTCAATCCTTTGATCGTTATTTTTCATGCATTCTGTTGCCCTTAGTTGAACGAAGTATGTCTTTTCTAATTTACTTTTATGGCTTTGAGGCAGATCTCTGGTATTTACAGGATTCATATTGGGGGACATATTTTTTTGGGAAAACGTTTTAACTAATGTAAGTGTATTTTAGAATTATTAATGATAAAACGGGGGAGAGACGAGGACAAGTTTCCCAATCAATAAAATATGCGGCCCAAAGTTTGAAACATGTGGCCCCAGATCATAGCACGCGGATGCGCGTTTCTATGCGTCGGTTTTGCAAAGTTGTCTGTAAATTTATGTGACGTATGAATTTATATAGGGTTTTTGAAATGTGTATGAAAAATATACCTCGTGCAAAACGTGTTGTAAAAACAAGGATGAGAAGTACACAAAGGTTTCAGTCATTTTTGTGAGATTTTAGTGAAATCAGAAAAGGGGAAAATCCTGAAACGGCCTAAAACCACAGTATTGATATGAGGAATGTGGGAGTTATATAAGGAGATATGAAGAGATCTAATAAACAGAAATCTCTCAGGTCACATTATCTCCACGGTACCTCCATACAGCACGCACATTCTGTAGACCACCTGAACGTACAGGCTATCAAATCGAACATGCGCGACCGCGTGCTTTTGGATTAAATATACGGCTGCGTATAATGATGTTTCAAAAAGAACATGGGAGCTATTCCAAACAGATAATAACACAATATGTAATAGCTTTATCTATTATTCGATTATTCTATACGAGTTTTCTTTTGGAACATTTCAGCGGTATTTGTGCGTAAAGCGCATGCACGCATGTGTTGTTTTTTTCAGACCCAGGGGAGATTGCGTCAATAAGAACGGGACTCAAGTCTTGTAACAATAGACCATTGTCCTGCAAAATAAATAAATAAATAAATAAAAATAAAAATAGTGACGTGAAGTCAGGGAGCGTCTATAATACTATTTTTACATTTACAAGATTGACACATGGACATAGATATTGGCCCATTCATTCAATGATAATGCGTTTGTGCGGTCGTGTAGCTAACTGCAAGCATCCATGATCTCCTTTGTTGTTCTTAACATGTGATTCAAAAGAGTTTAAAGGATAAATACGACGAAAACAAGTAAGCATGTTGAAGTAAAAGTTTGAAATCTTCTTGTTATCCTGAATGACAAACACTGGGAAAACAATTAAATGCAAATTCATCGTTGTCACACTCCACATATAATATTCTTGCATGCTTCCCTCTTTCTTCGTCGATTCTTTGTATGAACATGCTAATGAAGTAATAAAAAATTGACAAATCAGGGTGTAGGTAAAAATTAAAATTCGTTTATTTTTTAGCGTAGACTTAATCTCCTTTTTTCGGTTAATATCATTGGTCAAATTTACAGATTTGGTGTCGAAGGTTTTAGATATCTGAATATAACACCAAATCGTTAACGTAGCATAAAGCACAAAAAGTACGGTAACGATAATAAAATATGTTTGTAAACGTATCCAAAGAGTTAGAAATGAAACTATAAACGATAACAACCATGTCAGTAACAGTATTATACAGGAGACATGACTTGAAGTGTATTTCACATAAATAACTTGTTTAGTTATTTTCACATACTGTTCTATCGACATAAGCCACAACTCATGGAATGATTTGAACACCATAAACAGCATCAAGATTTGTGTTAGTGCTTTTATATTACAAGTGCAATCCGTAACCAATGTTTTGATAATCATAGGGACTCCAATTATTGACATTATTAGATTTGACAAAACAATGGATGTAATGAACCAAGAACCTTTTCTCTCCTTTACGCTGGTCCTGGTTGTTAAATATATAAACAATATAGCATTCAGACAAGATCCTATCATCACGTACGTGCTATTAATTGCTATCAGAAAAATATTGCTTGAAAATACGTCTTCTTTTGTCCACTGTTTCACCAGACAACTTGGGCTCGTATACATTTTTTTATCTGCTTCATAAAAATAGGCTTCAGAATCTTTTCTTGCTTGGTTGCTAATATGGTATGATTTCCCGAATCGCTTACGTAATTGATCAACAAAGGTACTGTTATGCTCTCCCTCAATGTTGCTATCTTATTTTTTATCGTGTGAACATTTTTGTCGCAATTTCATATACGTTCTAACAATTATTTACCGTGTCTATTTGTCTTGAATAAATAAGGGAGTTTTACAGCCGAATCTTTTGACATATAGCTAACAATTCAGCCTTTTGGTTATTTACTTCTTCATGCAGAAGTTTAGTTAAACAGTATTTAGGAAGGAGGTTTGTTCCCATCTGCTTCCTTTATATTTAATTTAAATATTTAATATCTTCTGATTTATTCATTTCCTATTTAAACAAAATCTGATTAATTTTGCTCTACTTTTTCCCACGTACAATGACACAAGGAGCTGAAGAGACCTAACTAAAATTCCGTATTGGGATCTATTGGACCAAGGTTTGGTTATTTTTTATTTTTTTGGTGGGGTGGTTTCGTTCCAGGTACAACTGAGTATATTCTTAAACCAAATATAAATTATATATGACAAGTTTTTACAACCTCGTTCCCAGGGTCTCTTTCTCTTTTTGATATCGGAAGGCGATATCCGCTATCCTCAAGTAAAAAAAGGAAAAGAAGCCCTGGGGACGAGGTTGAAGTTTTTAATGAATACCGCTTTTTCTACATATTGTGTTCTTCCACTTCGCAACGCAGAGACGGAACTTTTACGAAATTACGTTAAAAAGACGTCACACAATTTTTTCTTCTCAGTTTCGTGAAAAACGGATTTCAAATTGGAACTACTCGTTTTAAAATTATCTCCTCTGTATATTTTATAACCATACAGTAATTAATTAAATTTTTTAATGTGAACATAATGATTTGCATTCAAACGAGGCCGTTATGACAAGAAAAATTAGAAAATATATGCTCGCAGTTGTACAATAGACTCTCTTCCTTTCTTCTTCAAAGACTAAAACTGGAATAGTTATTCGAATCTGAAAATAAAATAATATAAATTTTGAAATCGATTTCTGTAATTTCTATTATAATTCTTCACACTTTAATGGGGGCAACTTGTAGTGGTTGCTATTTCAAATTTATTTTTGTTGTTCTCTCCATTCTTTTGTTTCTTTTTCTTAGCAAATACCAAAGAATGTTAGGGATTAGAAAGATTAATTAGCGATAACAAACATTACTTAAAACATTAAGGATACACACAGGGAAAATCTCCAGTTGTAAAAACAGAGTTTTTTCTCTTTAAGCAAAACTTTTTAGAAAGTCTGTTTTATCACCTTTTATATAACTTTCATATTAGGTTAAGATGGCACAAATATAAGCAACGTCGTTTTGTAGAAAAATGTATTTTTTTTAGCTCTCAATTCTACAGAGACTTCGGCATTTGGTTTAATTTTTGAAGGGAAATATATATTATGCTTTTACTTTGCGCTTATTTGGTTTGTCTAACATAGAACTTAAATCGTTTGTCTCAGATGTTTTTTAAAGTTTTTCTTCTTGTAGATATTTCCGATCGAATTTCACTCTCAAAAAATGCCGTTATTACACACAATTTTCATAAAAAAACGAGCCGCTCTCTCCACTGGAGAGGTTTAAAAAAACCCTGAGGCAAGCTATTATAGAACCGACTGTGCTCTTTTCAATGGTTTTAACTTAGAACTTCTACGACGAAGGGTTATCAAAGGTTAATACAAAAACTACATCAC
>JANTOQ010460794.1:0-11458 GCA_027564595.1 Bythotiara depressa | reverse complement strand
CATTTCAAATTAAACTTGGGAAAATTATATGCTATAATTTATTGCCAATTCCAAGACAGCAAGATCTAAATAAAGAGCTTACAGTAACTAACCTTATTAGAATTGTAGTCAGTTGTCTCATTAAGAATCCATTGCCTTAACTAACCATTTGACCAAGTTTAAAGTCTGCATGTCTAGTGGATGTTATTTTTCTATAATTTATAGAAAGTATGTCATGTATTTACAAATATTTGATGATATCATTGACAGAGGTGGTTACTTTTCTCATTCAAATTACATTGTCTTAGTTAACCATCTGACCAAATTTAAATTTTATATCTGCACTTGAATTGGCCTGCATGTGACAAAAGTTACAGTTCACAATAAGAACTCCCGTTGTAGGTCGGTCACAAAATTTAATTTCTGCAAAATATTTTATCTATGATTCTGTTTGATGTGCATGTTTCTCCCAGTTTTTAAGCCGAGTGGCTTCTTGTTAGTTCCCATTTACACGAAGTTAAAACCACAATTATTCTATTAACGGCCATATGTAAATTTAAATTTTAGTAGGAGGAACGTTAATTGTAATTAGATTTGTGTGACCCTTTGTACGGAAGCAGCCACCAGAGCTGTTCTAAGAAAGCAGGTGTTCTTAACTTCCAGGAAGTACGTTCTTGAATGAAATGAAGGGGAAATCTTTTTCCCAGTAAGAGATCATATTTCTCTTACAACGCCACTCTTCTTTCTAGGAAACGAGGTGGTTTCTTTTAGAACAGTTCTTTTTGCGAACAGCTCAAAATACCAGGAAAAGGACATTTTTTTCTTAGAATAGCTCAATTTGCCACGAAAGGAAAAGCTGGATTTTTTCGGGACCTCTGATCTGTAGAACATGTCATTTTGCCAGGAAAGCCAAATTAATTATTTCTCTAGAACAGCTCTATTTTTCAGGTTGACACACCTTTAAAATACCTGTTTCCTAGAGTATCTTTGTTGGCTACTTTCGTTTGCATGCTGACAAGAAACAACCACCAGTGTCGCCGTCAGTTAAAAGATGCAATATGTAGTCCTCTTTAACGAAACAAATTGAAATGCCACTGTCGTGATGTGTCAAACCTAACCTTCAAAATGAATGCCATATTTTATTGGTATACCTCGTCAATTAATGTTGAAAATCATTGCAGTATTGAATGTTTCAGGTTAATGCATTTCAGTTTCTTGTAGTATTTTTTGTATAGACGCTATATTTATTGGTAAAGAAAAATAGACGTTCTACAATTTAGTTCTTATTTTCGTTTACATCTTGTGAGTACGCACATATCATTTGCTGAAACCAACATGGAACGGAACAATGTTGCGTTCATTAGAGATAAAATACTTCGCTTTCAGGGACACGATAGTAGAATTTATGTATTTCATCGCCGCAGTCGTCGCTGGACAAATAAATGTTTTTTAAAGACGTTTAGATCGCAAAGATCTGAGTGGCTGTTGAGAACATACTTTCATGGAGTACGGAGTGCACGCTATTCTCTATTCTAACAAAAATGTTTAAAAATAACATGTGCACACAGAACGGAACATATATGCCTCTATTAAAATCGGAACAATCCGATACTACAGTGCTATGTATGGTTCCACCAACTTAGATATTTTTCCCTCTCTGTCGGTCTGTTGGCTGTGATTGTAAGAGCTTTAGCTGTCGCTGAGTGACGCTGCAAATTTGCTTTCGCATCGGTTCAGCGAGATTGCTCCCGCAAATGTACATCTAGTTCTGTTTCAGTCGTATTGTTTCGTTGTAGCGATATTACAAAGTGACCTGTAATTTTGAATGCTAGGTATTAATGCTAAACAATAATAACTTGTTTAACTATATTTCAAACATGCAACTGTGTGACAGATTACAAATTATTAAATACCAAAGATGTATTACTAAAATATATAATTTGGGTTTTTGCTATGCTCTTCTGTTTTTAAGTTTTGTTGTTAACTCAAATTAATGTTTCTTATAGGAAGGGAATGGAGATTTCACTGAGTGAAGGATTTGTAGAATCATTTGAAAAACTGATAGAATGTAGTATTTGTGCGAGTCGTGTTTGTAATCCAAAAACATTGAAATGTGATCACACGTTCTGTGCGGAATGTCTTGAATATCAGGTGGAAGAGAATGGAAATGGTCATAAAGTTATTGTTTGCCCAGAAAGGTGTGGTACTCAAATTCTGCCTAATGGAAAGGAAGTTAGCGATCTTCACACTAGTACGTATGTCAAGAAAATGTTAGAATTGCTTAGTCCAAGTAAACTGAACAGGTAAGGTTATTACTTTACACTTATTACGCCAAAAAACACCTCATTGTAAGGATGTAAGTTTGTCCCATATTATTATACCTTTTGTTGTGCCTTATATTTGCATGTATATATTTCTTGCATGTAAATACATGCAGTCAGAGCCTCGTTTTCACGAAAAAAGCTACTTATTATGTCAAGTAGTAACAGTTATTGTAAAAATAAAGTACAGTTAGAGGTCCTTGTGCAGATCGATGCTCTTAAATGCAGACCAGATTTTGCATGTACTTCATGCAATTAGTAGGCCAGTTATTGATCAATTAGTATATTCTCCCTACATGTTCTTTGGAACATACTAACAGGTGCTAAATATACTTGAAGTTTTTCATTCAACATATTCAAAATGCTAGACTGCCTGCAATACGGTTTTGGATCAAATTGCAAATTCTCCTAAACAATGAAGTCTTAATTTTGGACCAATTAGGTGTTTATCTTTATACATAATTTTTTTGTACATATTTTGTATAGCATTATTTCATTGAAAGACATGTGGTGTTTAAAAACAATTTGTTTCCGGCAAATTTCACCACAAAAGCCGACCCTATTGTTATAAATGACGTCATAACAGGAACTGTTGACGTCATGAAGTAAATATTATTACATCACTGTGTTGGTATTGCGTTATTCTATAATAAGTGTACCAAGTTTCATGTAATTAGGACCAGTAGTTTAGGATTTATAGGCCGCAGGTACTTTATGCCCCCCAGGGTTACAAGGGCCCAAAAAGCCCAGGGATAATAGGGTTAAAACAAAACGGTCATTTCTGTTTTTTAAAGTTCAAGATCATTTTAATATTTTTATTAATGACTTGTTACTTATCATTGATAAGACAAATCTTTGTAACTTTGCTGATGACAACACAATCTACACATGTGCAAATTCCATTGATGTAGCTTTTGAGAATCTAAAGTTTGACATGCATGTTATTCTTGATTGGTTTTCGTTCAACCAACTTGTATCTAAACCAGCAAAATTTCAAACGATGTTTTTAGGATGTGCATCTGATGCGATATCAATAGAACTGAATGGACATATTATTAAGTCTGATACCGAAAAGTTGCTAGATACAACTATTGATAAGGATCTTTCCTTCCATTCGAACATTTCTGAACTTTATACCAATGCTAGCAGGAAAGCAAAATGCCTATATAGGATCAGAAGATATATAAATGAGAGTCAAGCAAAATTAATTTACAATGCATTCATATTACGATCTTTTAGTTACTTCCCGTTTATTTGGATGATTTGTTACAAAAGTTTATATGTTCCTTACAACTTAGATTCGGCTTATACTCAATTTTCTTTCGTGGGAGCCTATTCTGGAAACTGCTTCCTGACAATATAAAACATACACCAACTTTTAATGCTTTCAAAAACAAACTGAAATTAAAAGGCAGTTTTCCGTGTACTTGTAGAATATGTAAGTGATTTTTTATTTTATTTTATGTTATTGCAGATTTCTAATTTCAACAGGTATATTTTGTTGGTTTAAATCAGTATTTTTTACTGTTTCATGTAACCAACTTTAAATAAATAATTATCTATCTATACTATCTTCTTCGTCATCTTCAGTTTCTTGGATTTTGTTACACTCATGAAAGTGTCGGTATTTTCGCACGAATCTGAACATTTACAGAGTTCAGTCATGATAGATTGTGCTTACGGCAGAAACATCATTTTGTTTAGCGTTTGTCACCGCACTCACAGATAGCTAATTTGAACATTGCATCAGGAGCAATAGGTATTATTGATATCTTAGCAATGTACCCTTCTGCAGTCTTTATCCATCCTCATACTTCAATTTCTGCTTGATTGAGTTCTGCTAGATTGATAATAATGCTCTCAATATGTTCTTTCAAAGCATCTCTAATAGATGGTAACTGTTCACTTTCCATTTCTGCTGTATAGTCAATATCGTATTTCAGGGATTGTGCTATTCGTTTTTGCAGTTAAACTACTCCAGAAACAAATTTTCCCAATACGTGAATATTGCATCAGATAGGTTTCCACATTCATCCAAAGCTGAAAATCATTATATAACTCTTCATTTCTACCATCATATACTTTCCATCGCGTCTTATTTCCCTTGGCATTAAACTTTCCATATACATCAGCCCAGCATTTTTTCTCTCTTAAACGGATAGACGTCCAACCTGTTCCATCAGCGATCTAGGTTCTACCTGAAGTTCATAGTTCCCTATAAGATCTGGCATACTGATATCTCCGTTTGAGTTTGCTACAATCGAGCAACGAGCAAAAGGGCTCCTTTTGAATTGGTTCGGATCTTATTGTTTGTAGCAGAAAACAGCTTGAGATTCATTAGAAGGCCTATCAAACGCATTCTCCTATCGTATCCTCATCTCCTATTAAAAAAAATTATTAAGCAAATTGTTATGGATATTATGTTATCGGAAAACAACGACTAAGGAAGACAAATTATATTTGAAACAGGAAAAGTCTCAAACAAACAAAAGGTCTCAAACAGATATAGGCAAATAACCACAGACAAAGAAATTGAACATTGTTAACTTGGTCCTTTCAAATTCCATATATAACATATTTCAACTCTGCATCTCTACCATCAGTTTGCAGGTTAACCAGTTTCTCCGTTGTAACTTTCTGGCAAATTATACATCTCCTCTTGTCATATAGATCAAAGATGGAACGAGTGGACGTTTTACCGGAACGTCATACTATGGAGAAACAGGAAGCCCGCCATTAAAGAGAAATACGCCTGTTGACTAGTCTCTTAATATATTACCATACCGTGTGAGCTTTTCTGACTTCTACTAATTATGAAATATAGATAAACAATAAGGAAATATATTATAATAAAAAGGATGGAATTTTGAAGACGTTTTTGGGCATAAGATTTTCCAATAAAGAAACCTTAAATAAACAAAAATTGTAATACCTGGGTATCAGTTTTTGTTGTAGAAAACTTTCGTTTCTCTTTAAGCCGTCTTGAATTTGTAACACTGCTATAACGTTCTCCGTGATACGATGCTTTATTAGCGAAAGTTTATTAGTGACATTTTTTCCAGTAGACGAGCACCTCATAATTTTGATCGTACTTGCTTATTTCAAAAACAGACTCTAAGCTGGTCTCCCGCATTCTGACATACCATGCACCGGTTAAAATGAAATTCGTTGGCTGCTGTTTCTTTTCTAACATTTGTAACAAATGGTATATCCATGTTTTAATTGTTCATATTTTGTTTCTGTAAAAATAGACATAATTTAATGACAAAATAACCAAGAAAAGTTTCTTCTCTAAAATCAAGTATTAGGAGGTTTTATTTTGTATCTTTTTTTCTTATATATACATACATATATATTCAAAAAATTACAACATGAACACACATTAATAAAATAAAAATAAAATTAATACATGTGCTAATACGAATACACAGCTGAACACACAAGGGTCGGCATTTACGGCAGCGACTCCCGCAAAGCTCTTTTGTGATATCGTCAGAGGTCACTGCCACATTAAGTAACTACAATCAAGGACAAAATATTTGCCAAAAATGGGGTTTTAGAAGAACGGCGCTAGTTGTTAAGTGGAAAGTTGGTAAGAATGCAAATACGCATGTTTTCTTACGAAAAACCTCGGAAATTCTACATGTTTTAAGGTTTTCATAGTTTATGACGTCACAAAGGAACAAAATGGACCAATTAGGAAGTCCCTTCCCCTGCTCACCTGTGTGGTACAACCACAGTTACTTAAGTACCTAAGATCCTTAAGTCATAAGTCATTTTTATTTTTTATTTTTTGGAGAGAAACCGTAGACAAGTGCAATCCTGCAGCAGAGCAAACAGGGAGTCTAATAGAAAGGAAGTGCAACCGGTGTGCAACTCCCGAAAAAGGCTAAAATGCTTCTCCGGTTCGCCTGTTAACAGCATGAAGCTCCCAGTATATAGGTCGCAACATGTTCACCAGCAAAATGTACATTGGACCAGAGGTGTGCAAAGTGCAATGCACACATAGTCATAACCACTAAGCCTAAAGCGAAGCAAAAAAATAAAAGTGCCTCCAGCAAAATGACCATTGGATCAGAGGTGTAAAAAATAACGGACACTTGATCTTAGCTATTAGGCCGAGAAGCGATTTACTTTCGTTTTGATAAAACTATATATTAGATAGCACTGTCGAGAATAACATTATTTGTTACATCATCATATGTATCAACACCGTAGAGAAGAAGCCTAGTAAAGTGGGTGTTGCTTAACAGTGTGGTATAAGATTAAATCTGATAAATTTGTGCAAACTTATGGCGAATCATTAAATTACCGTTATGTTTTCATTCAACTTTTATTCATTTTCTGCTTCTAGCTACTTTACATGCTACGTAGATGTAAATTGTTTTGTAAATATTTAGCTGATTTAGATGTCACAAATGTTTATCTTGATGGTTACAATAACACCAGTTACAGAATCTGTATGTAAAACTAAGTATTTATACCCCGTAGTATAATTAATTAACACTAAAATAACTTTTAAAATTAATATCTATTTAAACTATTTAATCTTCAGAATTACGATTTTTACTATATTTCGCTTTATTATTGTTTTAACTCTGTTTGGCATGGGGTCTAGCGTTTTTTATATATATGGAAATAAATGAACTTTTGACCCATTTCCTTTCAGAAAATTGCGGCTTCACAACATTTATTTTCTGATTCCTCGCTACAAGAATCAATCCAAAAACCTCCGTTGTCAAAACACGCATGTAGGTTCACATTTTGTTACATAAGAATACTGACTATTACGGGTTTAAATCCAAAATGTTTATATATTTTTATTTCTACCTTCATTGAATGAAACTACAGCAGAAATTTCAAACTCAGAAACAAAAATACTAGAAACAAAAAAGTTTTTGGACACGTGCTCCAAATTATGCCATTTGAACGAGTAGTAAACGTTTACGTCCTGTGTTTCTCCATCGAGATATCCTTCTTAAAAGTGTAAGGGCATGAGGGCGAAGGTCGTTGTATAAAAATATAAGCATCAACTATTACCGTATTCACTGCCTCATTATTATTGTGTTTACAATGTAGACATTTAGTTTGAGAGTCCTGTAGGAAGGAAAATGTACCTGTTCCGAGACGTTTCTAGATACGCGAATCTGTAAGTTCACCGTGTCAGGCAACTCAACTGCACACATAGTATGAAAAGACCGGTTAAAAGGGATACATTTCTCTCAACATTTCAACTTTTTCGGGTCCCCCAATTGAGTCAAAATTAAAATTCTACGTTCCAATTTTACATGCCAGTTCGTCTATAAAGATCGTTTGTGTTCAATATGGATCTGATTAAGTTCTCCCTATCCCCCCCATACATCCCAAGTATAATTCCAGACAATTTCCACAAGGGCGTTCATTCCAGTTTGATAACGTTGCTTGGTAACGAAACTTTACCACAGGGCACAATCATGGTCATAAATAGATCGCACAACAAGCCAGATTTAACAAAATGAGTTGACCACAAGTGCTGTTTAAGTGAATACAGATATATAGAACTTATGAGTTAAACATTTCAGTTGACTTAAGATCTTAGGTACTTTAGTAATTAAGTAACTGTTCAGCACAGTTGAACAAGAGCACTTCATAGCTATTTGCGTCTTTGGGACGTCGTAAAACAATTGAAACGTTGAAATAAATACAACTTGCGACGTTATTCTTAAGAAAACATTGGTATTTGCGTTTTTATCAAATTTCATTTAACACAATCCTTTCTTGTAGATGCCTCATCTCTAATTTGTGACTATCAAATGACATATAGGTAATAAGACCCTGTATGGAGTCATTACATCACAATGCTAGCCATTTGATATATTATAAGATATTTATTAGTTTACAGTTTCTATAAGTGATCTTTAGCGTGATCATGCAACGACTGATTCATCTAATTAAGATCACACGTGATATCAAACACTGCGTCGTTGATGGTATTGTTAGTTATTTAACTCCCCATTGTAGAGCTTAAACACAAATTGCAAACAGAATTAAAAAATGTTCATCAATGTTTTATCAATTGTTATGCCTAGATTTGATCGTTAGTCTGATTTAAATGTAATGACACACTAGTTAATCAATGTCTATCTTGTAAAACAATTCGTAATATATAATTAATAAACAGGAAATATGTAGAAAAAAGAGAAAAGAGTAACGTGTTTCCGATGTTATTAAAATAACTTTATTCTCTTTAGTTTCGGTTGTGTATCAAAGATCCCGTGCTTAGGTCGTCCATTCAAACTCGGTATGTTATATGACATCAGGGCCGGTCAACTAGTTAGTGAAGGATCCATCTGGGATTCCATTACACAAGAAAAGTTTACTTCTGTTCAAAATATTAATGCGGTATCAGTCAAAGTAATGATGAACCCAAATCGGAAAGCTAAAGTAAAGGCATTGGGTATTGATCCAAACACATATGTTAACGTCTTGGTTGATGATATTGCCTTAAAAGGAAGCGCGTCGTTCATTAACGATGATAAAGTGTCTCACAAGCAGGCCCGTGTGGTATTACAGTACAAACAGAAAACAAGAGCAGAAAAATTAAACGTCATTAAGATGATACCGGAAAGTATTGATGACAGTGCTATCAAAAATGGTCTTGCCACACATGTTGTTACTGGGATTCATTACGGTGCAAACACCTTCTTAGTATGCGACCAAATGGCAGACTCAGAGGACGGGAAAATAAAGTTCGAAGCAAAAAACGGAAAAAGTTTGGAAAAATTGAAAGATTGTATATTGAATGGTACTTTCTCTTTTGACATGATGAAAACACTAACGGACGTCAATAACATGAAGGTTCATGGTGACTTAACAGACGTCGAGGATGCAATAGGATTTACGAGAATGCTATGCGCTGGAGATGGTATGCTTGACATTCCCTTAACTGCTGAACTATTTCCTTTAATTGCACTAGATTATAGAGCTTGCACGCAAAGGAACAGCATCGACGAAAAGCTTGTTCTTGAAATTGACAACATTTTGGGAAATCTTGATACAGCAAAAATTACAGCAAATGACCTTTTACAAGATGTAGTATGTGCGCATTTTGAAGGAATTGCTTGTCAAGTAAGAAGTTTTGAAAAGGAAATTGGATTGTTTGAAAAATATTTCAAAAATTCTATTGCTGAGTGTTTATGGAAAATACGTTCCGAAAACTACCCAGATGAATATATTGTTAAGTTGAGTACGATACTCCAATCATACCGCGATTCACCATTTAATCAGAAGTACGTAAAAAGATATTTTGATAATCAGACGAAGGAGTTCTTGATAATTAAGGAGTATCTTCACCGACTAGATGGTTTTGATATCACCAAGAATGCAGAAGGAGTTGCGAAGCACACAGAAATCGAGTTTGTGCTTTGTTTCTCTTTTGGGAAAATTGGAGATGACAGAAATGCTTTCATACAAGACATGGTAGAGTATAATGTAGGAAAAATGTTCGGAAGTGATTACTCCGACTCTCTAGATAATACATGGTTGCATGACACCCATGCGAAAGGTTATATTGAAAACCAGATTAAGACTATCACGAGCTTTAAGAAAGCAAATCAATCAAGGAGGAATATCAAATATATTGTCCTGTGTGACAGCAGAAATGTCAGTAGCATAACATCTGGTACCATTTTCCTATACCAGGGTGACAAGAGACAACGTTTCCAGCCACCACAAGCGCCAAAATGCCCTAGTTCTGTGGAAGGAAAAACGGCTGAAAATCAAATCGATTTGACATGGGATTTACCTGAAGACAATGTCACGAATGTAACAAATTATACCGTTATGTTCTGTTTTGCGGACGACCCTGATCAAACGTTTCAAATAAGGACAACTGACGGTAAACACAATGTTTTAACAGTGACAGAACTAGAGGCCGGTGGAAGTTACTTGTTTAAAGTAACTGCAAATTGCATTTGTGGGGAGTCTGAAGACAGCGAATTTAGCAAAGCTATAAAGACTCTCCCTCCACCACCGGCCACTCCTTTAATAGAAGAGTTGCTTCCAGACTGTACACTCCTGAAGGAAGCAGAGGGAAGTCACCCAGCGTGGTACCAATTAAATACCAAAGAAACATACACAAACTTAGACTACAAATACCGAAAAAGAGAAGTATGGCAAAGAAGTATTCCACCGCGTCAGGAGAAGATTATTTTGTTAATTGGTGCTACAGGAGCTGGGAAAACTACGATGGTTAATGGCATTGTTAATTATATATTTGGGATTAAGGAAGACGATCCATATCGCGTGTTACTTATTACTGATGAGAGGAAAGATGCCAGCCAATCCTTTAGTCAAACGCAATGGATCACTGCATATACAATCCACTGGCATGAAAGTTTAGCCATACCATATAGCTTTACAATCATTGACACTCCTGGTTTCGGGGGTACAGACGGCCCTGATGATAGAAATGATGGAAGTGTTCTGGATAAGGATGAGCAAATTAAAGGCCAGCTGTGTGAATGTTTTAAGTTCCTTAGTAATACTTCCACGTTGCATCATCTCACCGCAGTGGGTTTTGTGGCAAAATGCTCGGATTCGCGTCTAACAGATACACAACGGTATATATTCGATTCTGTGCTCAGTGTTTTTGGAAAAGATATGGAAGATAACATCTTGATGATGTTGACATTTGCTGACCCAAGTCCACCCACGATCCTTCAAGCCCTGAAAGACTTTGGTGTGAAGTATCACAGCTCTTACCGATTCAATAATGCTGTTTTTGTAATGCATCAAAATAATTTGAAAGATCAACAATCATCCTCTGACATCACTCACTACTTCCATGAGCTCGCCTACAAAAATTACAACAACTTCCTTATGGATATTGAAAAGTTTAAAGAAAAGGACTTGAATTTAACAATTCAAACATTAACGGAAAGAAAAAAATTAGAAATAGCTGTGGAAAATTTGCAAGTAAAGATTGATCTTGGTGTCAATCACTTGATACGTATGCGGAACGAACTTCTTGTGGTAGAAGAATTCTGCGCGGAAATGAAAGCAAATAAAAAATACTACAGGATCATTCAAGTCCCAAAAACCAGGAAAGTTACATTCCAACAACCAGGGAGATTTGTCACTAATTGTTTGCATTGTTCTTTTACGTGTCACAAGGATTG
>JANTOQ010460461.1:0-11461 GCA_027564595.1 Bythotiara depressa | reverse complement strand
AATTTCGACAAAAGTTCATAGACCAAAGACACAGGTCGCTTCACTGGCATGGGTCGGCGGGAGAGAACATAGGCTAGGAGGGACCTTCTACTCACTATAGCAAATGCTCTCACAATATTTACACAAGGTAAAGATAGCTAAACAAATCGAAATATATTGTGATAGATGTTAGCTAGGTTTTTACTTCAAAAACTTAGCTTCCTCCAAATTAAAAGGAAAATCAATGCACTTTCTTTAAAAACACCGAAAAAACCCATGTAAATTGTTGACGTCAATAGCACCTGTTATGACGTTATGGGTTAAATATCTTTCCCTAATTGTCAAGACAATAGGCCATTGTGACTCTGGTAAAAATTCCAAAGCTTAATTCCATACAGATCAAGAGATATAATAAGATTTGTACCGGGGAAAAAATTAACCCCCCTCATGCTTTGACCGACCAAAAATAGCCCAGGCTTAATAGAGTTAAGATGTTGGAGTGTAGTTTGGCTTCTCGTAAATTTAGAGCTGGTTATTGTAATTTTTAAAATGTAAAAATATTTATTTGTTATTTGTTAATTTAATTGTTTATACGTTTATTTGTTTTTGTATCTGTCTGTTGCATTGTTGAGTTGTTATGACCAAATATAATTCTAATGCCTTATATAAGTTTTGAATAGGGCTTTACTTTCTTAACTGTGTAGGTTGCATTGGCGATTTCAGTCGCCACTGGTGAGCAGTTTCAACGTGAATCTGAGGGTTTTATTTCGAAGTTTGGAAAAGTAGAATTTGGAAGTGCAAACATCTTCCCGGTGCAGAATATGCGATGTTACTATGTTATTAATGCTGCAGGTATGTAAATGTGCCAATAAACGTTTTGTATAGGACATGAAAATAACGAAATATTAGCAACTTCCAATGAAGATTGTTACAACATAACGTGTTCTAAGAGTGTGACTTATAAAATAATACACAGTTTATTGAAGTACATATAGCCTTTGTAATTTGACCCAGGCTGATGTAGGCAATCCAATATTCCATCTAGAACTTGCAAATGTAAATTTATAGAGAGTTTGTGGTATCTTTTAATAATGACCTTTCATAACCTTAATTTAGGTCCAACTTGGGGAGATAAAAACGCCGAAGCACCTTTGGAAGCAACGGTGCTGAAAAGACTCAGTATGGCCGAAGAAATAAATTGCAGGTCAATATTGCTACCATTTATCAGCTGTGGTATACATGCACGAACATATGCTGACTATACCATCAGTTAAAATCATATGTAAGATTTTTTCTTCTACGAAAACTTCATAGAAAGCAATCAATAATGTTAAAAGATACAGCTTTTGCACAATTCAGTAAATTAAACCCGCAAACGTTTGATAAAAATGGTTTCTTATTAAATAAAAAAAAACGATGGATTTTAATTAATTAACCAAATTTGCTTGCTTTTAGCTTGAATCTTACACGAAAACAGGATATCGAAATCTAAGAATTCATGATGCGTTACTTATCATATGATACAAACCTGTATATCTTTCTATTTTAGCTATCTCTCAGTTTGCAAATCATCCTGAAAAGAAAGTTTCAATATTCAAATTGAGTTAGGACATCTTCCCCATACCGTGCTAACTGCATTTCTGAAATTGATTTTCTTGCTGTTCTCCACCATTGTGACTATACGATCACCAAACTTTCAGATGCATATTCGCCTCAAATAGCGTATTTTGTGTTTGCGCATAATTATAACGTCTAGGTGACGTTAGGTAATAATTTATTTTTCTCATTTCTGTTAAGCCTGAAGATGTTGTCTGTGTTTCTGAGCATTGATTTTCAATTTTGCTTTTTTTCGTGAGAAATATTGAATAAGAAGTATCATTTCTGTCGCAACGGATTTCCTGGCGTACCGCGCACGTGCAAAATTTGTGAAAAATCAGGAGGGTTTCAAAATTCAAATTGAGTCACAATATATTCTACATATCCTGCTAACCGCGTTTCTGAATTTGATTTTCTTGCTGCTCTCCACCTTTGTGACTAAACGATCATCAAACTTTCAGGTGCATATTATTACGACGTCATAAGTGACGTCAGGGAATAATTTTTTTTCTCATTTATGTTAAGTCTCGACGTGTTGTCTGCGTTTCAGAGCATTGATTTTCAATCCGGCGATTACAACAATAACTCATTTTAAAAAATAAACCGAAAATATGAGAAAAATGTGGACATATACAAAGAATACAGGATAATCGAAACAAGCACGAAAGAATAAGCAATGGCCCCGAAGGGCACAAAAGTGATATTGCTAAAGAACATTGCTTCAGGAAGAAAAAAAAATTGGATTATAGAAATTAGGATTATAGGTACTATAGGTTAGTATGTAATTTATATTAAAGGCCCTTCAAATCTTCCAGTATCCAGGATATATTTAATATATATTTAATATATCCAGGATATATTTAATAACAGTAGATATTATAATATGATTTAAAGTATTATTATAACTACTACTGCCGTACAGAAGAAGCTGTTCAGTTGAAGAGCAGTTTAAAGGAAAAATTAGTATGATATTAACACGAAGGTTGTCGAAGAGTATAAAAAGTTGAGCAGAAAAATTAGAGCAATACATAGGAAATATTTAGTTGTTTCTAAAGAGTTAGTACCACAACAACAACTTGGATTTATGGTATTATGAAGATTGTGCCGACATTTATGTTCTCTAAGATGATTAAGACCAAGACGAAGTCTAGTTAACAACTTAATACCTGTAGGATGATGAACTTGATAAACAGGTGCTGCAGATGGTCTTAAAAATCAAGTAAAGATTTTTTGAAAGATGTAAGTAAAAGAGAGTTTTTAATATGTTGATCAAGTTTTTCCCAATTGGTAGCACAGAATGGGGAAAAGAGGCTTGGAAACGGTTTGTTCTGGCAGTTAGAGGATTTAAAGATCTAAACGATCGAATGTTGTGAGAGTCATTTCTTGGTTGAGATAGTAAAAACATAATCTTTTATACCATCGTCTATCGTCTATCTTTTAAACTCTCAAAACCAAGCACTTGGTACAGTTTTTAGCGATTTGTTCCAAAAATGGCTATTGTAATTGCTAGGGAAGCATTATATTGAATAGGTTCAATTTTGTTGCACAGCGACTCATTTAACGGGTTGTCATAAATTATGTCTCTATAATCTACATGTGGTTTAATAAAAGATTTGTACACATTAATTAAAGTAAATCTGGATAAAAAGTGAAAAAGATGTCGAATTAAGCCAATACCTTTGTTCGGTTTTGAAATATTTTCTTTTAAGTGACGATCTAAAACCATACCTAAATGCTTTTGCGTCACTTGAGTTGAAACAAAACTATCGTTAAACCAAAGCTGGAGGTTTAGTATTATTCTTTTTACTTCTATAGCTTGTTTTGTAGGGTATGGATTAAATGAAATCTTCCATTCAACTGCCCAATCAGATATTAATTTTAAATCATTATCTAAGACGTTAGAAGAGAGAGTCCTATCCACAATCACTTGAAAAAGAAAGAAGATCATTAATGTATACAAGAAAAAAAAGGTCCTAGAATGGAACCTTGGGTACCCAGCTAATATATCTTTCCACGTTGAAATTTGGCCATTTAAGACAACTCTTTGCATTCTATTAGTCAAAATTTTCAATTAGATTTAAATGTGGCCATTAACACCATAATATTTTAACGCATAAAGTAGACCTTCATGCCAGACCTTGTCAAATGCCTTTGAAATATCTAAAAATACACCACGGGTTTCAAGTGAAGGACAGGCATCAAAATTTGAGAATACAGTATGAGTTATAGCTAGTAATTGTGAAACGCAAGAATCTGTTTTACGGAAACCTAATTGACAAAAAGAGAATTTATTATTTGTTTCAAAGTAATTATAAAGCGTTTCATATATACATCTTTCAAATATATTACCACATATAGGCAGCAAAGATATTGGTCCGTAGTTTTTAAATATATTTTACTATTCTTTTTGTGAACTGCTACTACATTGGCCTTTTTCAATTGACCCGGGTAAATACCAGAATTTAATGCCGTTTTAAAAATTATCAAGAGTGGAGGAATAATCGCGTCGTCACAAATTTTAGCATTCGTATAGAAATGTCATCACAACCATAAGCTTTTTGTTTCAGTGAACGAATTGCAGAAATAATATTTCTATCGTTAAATAAAATAAGAGTACATTGTTGTGAAAAAAGTCATTAAATAAAGACGCCTTCTCAACTGTATCGGTAATAAAAGTAGGGTTGTTTAAAATAGGCAGTATTAAATATTTTTCTTTTGTAAAAATCTATTAAGAATAGATCAATACATTAAAAATACGTTTAGTTTATTTCCAAGACAAATAATCTTTATTTTAGCATCATTAAATAGCTTAACTGTATGTTTTGTTATATTACAAAGATCTTCTTTACTTGTATCAGAGCGGCCGTTTATTATATAGGTTTTATAAAATTTCGATCTCTCCTGAATTACTTTCTGTATTTCACTTGTTATCCATGGTGCGTCTTTCTCTTTACATATTAAGGTTTTACTAGGATCAAAGTTATAAAAAACATTAATTATACACTCAGTAAGAAATTTGACTTGGTCATTGACATAAAGATTATTTAATACATTTTCCCAGTTGACCTGCGAAAGACTTGATTTAATTAGTTGTATATTTGCTTTAGAGTAATCCCAGACTAGGCGCTCATACTTCAGAGGAAACCATAATTTAAAATTTATTTTTGCATAAATTATTTGACGATGATACCTTTCAGATAATGAAGCTTGTACTCATCATTGGCGTTTTAGGTTTACTTATATTTTTAATGAAAACGTTATGGCCCGTTTCCATTAAATCACAAAATAATTTGATGATGTCCATCTTATTACTTTACTATTTATGGTATGCAAAAGCAGTACTTTTCCTGTCTAGGGATATCGAGAATAATCCTGGTCCAAATAGTGTTAACTTGCAATCGCTAAGTGTTTGTCATTGGAACTTTAATAGTTTAACAACTGACAACTTTGTTAAAATTCCACTTCTTCAAGCATACTTTGTTATACATAACTTTAACATTGTTTGTCTATCAGAAACATTCTTAGATTCGACTTACCTAAATGATGATAATAGATTAAGTTTGAGTCAGTCTAAGTGGAGAGTTAAAAGTTGGTGAGTTAACATGGAGAGTTGAAAGCATGAAGAGTTAAATATGACCACGCCCACCTTTTGAATAACCACGCCCACATTTTTAACTCTCCAAACCTTTATCTGATTGGAGAGTTACATTAATTAACTCTCCAAGTCGTTAAGATCGTTAGTTTAAGTCGTTACGAACGTTACATTTAATCATTTCTTTGTTTGTTTAACCCCTTTTTGCACAAATTTTCTATTTTCAGTGAATATAATTCCATTAAACCATCTTACTAAATAAATAACAACTGTCTCATGCATGACGTAAATTTTGTACCACTTCACCTGTATTCTTGTAACAATAATATCTGTTCATATATGACACACCATTACAAATAAAATCGCGGTAACGCTGTAAAAACTGTGATGCCAAAGTACAAAAGTATTTACTTACCATCACTAGCAAGCACAATTCATAATGTATCCTAAAATGTCTTGCAAATACAAAGTTCGGATAAAAACTGTGAGCCGTCATATAAGTCATTAGTTATTGACGTATTATATATGATACAGAAACCTTGCTGTTATTTTGTGAAATTACAGTAAAAGATGTAACAATACTAAGCTTATACATGTATAGTAGTATAATCTATCTAAGTATCTTTTTTAGCTATACGAAGACAACTGATTAGCAACAAATTACAGGATAAGCTACCCAGAGTGCCAAACATACTATACAACATTCTTTCATTTTGACAAGATATTCATACAGTATTTATCCAAGTTAGTATGATTCGGAAGTGCAAATGATACGCTATGCGAAAAAGGGTTAACTCTTGGAAATCTATTTTTTATAAATCACGTTGTTTAACAAACAAATGCAAACAAAAAAATAAAATATACAACCAGTTCGTTTTAATGATTATTTACCAATTTGATGGTGGTGTATTAAATATTTATTTCTAATATCAGTTCAACTACCTGCAATGTTTAGTATACTCAAGACGCAAAGAAGAAAAGCTTTTATCTAGAAACACCTGGGTTTAATTACTTAGTTCTTTAAATATTTTAAGGTAGCAGAGTACCCTAATTAGTACCACATTTACTGTATCATATTTAATTAAATACAAGTTAAATCCAAACTCGTTTTAAAGGTTTTGTAGACTAAAGGTTAAGTTTTCCAAAAATATATGTCATAGTCATAGAGCAACTATGAGTCAACCAGGAAATCGCACTCAAAACGCCTCAAAAATCCTTATTTTTCCTCTTTCTAGAGCTCCGTCTCCTTGCCATCTGAATTTTTTCCTAGATATTTCTGCTTTAATTGAAGCACATTTGTGATAGCAAAAGAACTATGCCCGTGATTTTTGATTTTCCAACTAGTTTGGTCAGTAATTGTGTTTTCCCTTACTTAACCAAAACCTTTTATTGTGAACTTAACCGTGTAACTTGGAAACCAAAGAGAATAAATAGATTCGCGGGCACAGTTTTGTTTATTAAAGTCTTGTCTTCAGTTATACAGAGTTTTAAAGCAAACAGGACATTTCTTAAAGAGTTGGAGCTCTTAGAGTAAAACAGGGTAGTTGCCTTGTGAAAATGTTTTTATTCCACCCTGATAATAACGATAAAACGTTGCCTTTAAACTTCTTTTAGTATTATTAAAAGCTGATTAATCAAGTTATATGCGACGCAAAAAATCTATGACTTATTGAAGACAAAAAAAATTCTCCTTCTGATAGGGTACTTTGCTACCTTAACAGAGAGTGTAACGACATTTTTAAACTCGCCAGTGGTCGTAAATAAAGCCAATGTTAATTGGAGTCAGCAAATTTCATAAGAACGGCAATGGAACAAGTGATTTAACAGATCATGAAATTCAGGCAATATTTGCATCCTAAACCAAAGGAACAAACATGGATTTTAAGGAAATTGTGCGGTATTACAAACGCTGGTTGCGCAGGGTGTCATAACAGCCGCATGATTCCTGGGAGAATGTGCATTGTAGTCAATGCACTGTATATACCATTTACGTGCACATTCCCTAAAGATAGATTGTTTTTACTTCTGCGCATTACCCAATTCTATGGCGCGTAAACCTTCACGTTCTAACTTGACTTGTCCACCAGTTGACATTCTTCATGACCCGGTTAGTGTTTTTAATTCCGAAGAACTTTCTATAATTGAAGAACTTGCCATAATTAAAGAACTTTCCATAATTAAAGATCGTGGATTTAGATTATCGTGATTTTTTTTGTAAATACAATTTACATATATATATATAAGCATAGAAAATATATTGTCAAAAATATGGACGTGTTTAATGAAATTTTTAAACTATCCAAGTTTATAAGTTTATAAGTCATCATTAAACAAGTTTATAAGTTTATAAGTCATCATTAAACAAGTTTATAAGTTTATAAGTTTATAAGTCATCATTAAACTGACGTAACTCTCCTCGTTGGAGAGTTAAAAAATGGGCGTGCTTTATTTTATAAAAGTGGCAAATTTGAACTCTCCATGTTTTTACTCTCCATGTTTAACTCTCGTTACAACTTAAGTCAATAAATTAACGGTCCTACTCACATTCGTCCCAATTCTGAGCCATCATGTATAGATTTTATATTTACATCACAGTCAAATCTAATTACAGAAAGTGGTGTACAAGCTTTTTTTTCTATTTTTTTTCTATAAAAGTGTATTTCATTCAAAGACAGAAAGTAACATATACAAAAATATTACAAAAAACTCACAAAATACAACATATATGGTGTACCACACCTGCAAGGCACTATTGTGATATCGACAAATGTGCTATCCCAACAAAACAAAACTAAAAAGGTCAAAAGAAAAGTTTCAGAAGTAAAATTAAATAATTGACTTTCATATTTTCACATTATAGGTCCATCAAAACGTTTCGATTGTATAATAAATTTCATGACACATGTCAAGATATTCTTATTTGAAACGATATCGTACGTGTCATTACCATAAATGAGTAATTGGACTAGAAAGGAACTACGTAAGGTAAGATATGAATGTTATTTTGACTAAGATTATCAAAGAGAGAAGCACGAAGTGCAATGTAGTTTGGGAAGAAAATGTTCAACCGATTCACTAATACCGATAGAGCAATTACAATATGGATCAATTGTGTCATTGAAATTATGACGAAACTTGTGCTCCCGCAGATGGCTGAGACCAACTCTTAATCGTGTTAATAATTTTAAACCACAATTATTATGGATGTTATATATAGGAGAAGCAATCGGCCGATTAAAACGTAATAAATGATGTTTAAAAGCGGGCAAAGATGGTAAATTTTGAATGTCATGGTTAAGAGTATTCCATTTATTAATACAGTAGGGAAAGAAAGAAGATCGAAACCGTCCAGTTCTTGCAGGAGGAGTATCAAAGACTGTAGTTGATCTGAGATTGTATGTACCTACGTTTTCCATAGGAATCATATCCCTAAGATATGGCGCAGTTTGATTGTTTATACTTTTATAGAAAAAACATAGCCGTCTACCAGAGCGTCTGTCTGATAAATGTTCTAAGCCTAATTCCCCATAAATCTTTTCTCTCGACGTCCCACGAATTGCACGCGTTATCTCTAGTGATGCATTGTACTGGACCGATTCAATCTTATGTGAAAAACTTTCGTTCACAGGATTATCATAAATAATATCTCCATAATCCAAGTGAGGTCTCACAAAAACTTTATAAATATTAACCAACGTATGTCTGGGTAAGTATTGGTATAAACGAGAAATTAATTCTATACCTTTATTAGCTTTATCAATTTTCTCTTTTAGATGATGGTTGGAAGAAGGTTTTTTGTCTAACGCAATACCAAGATGCTTGTGGGAATCTTTAGAATATATATTATTTTCATTAAATGTTAATGCTGGAAGTTGTGTATTTGAGACTTTAGAAGAAAAAATAATTTCGGTTGCCTGTTTAGAAGGGTCTGGATTAAAAGACATTTTCCACTGAAAAGCCCATTTGACAATTAATTTTAAATCCTCATTTAAAATACTCGACGACCGTATGTTATCAAACATAACAGAAAATAGAGATGTGTCGTCTGCAAATATCTTTACAGTAGATTGGGGTCCACAAAGTAAATCATTAATAAAGATTAGGAACAATAGTGGTCCTAGGATTGATCCTTGAGGTACACCAGCCATTATTTCTTTCCAGGTAGAACACTGTCCACTGAGGACTACTCTTTGATATCTGTTAGACAAAAGATTTATGATGAGTTTTAATAATGGCCCTTGTATACCATATGATTTAAGTTTGATAACGAAACCTTCATGCCACACTCTATCAAATGCCTTAGAAATATCAAGAAATATTCCACGAGTTTCAAGCGAAAGTTTTTGTATATTTCATGTGTAATAATCAGGGGTTGAGATATACACGAATCCTATTTTCGAAATCCAGATTGACATGGTGAGAAAAGATTATTATCTTTGAAATGCGAGTATATGTTATTGTATATACATTTTTCATATATATTCCCACATATAAGCAGAAGTGATATTGTCCTGTAGTTTTTTATCAGATTCCTACTATATTTTATGTGAACAGGTACAACGTTGGCATTTTCCCATCCATCAGGGTATATACCAGATTTAATGGCAGTTTCAAAAATAATTTTAAGAGGAAGAATTATTGATTCACCACACATTTTAACCATTCTTATGGATTCACCAACAAAATCGTGTGACTTATTAATATTAAAAGACTGAATGATAGATCTGATTTCATTTTCACTAATAACGAGATTGTTTAATATTTTATTCGATTTCACTAAGAAAATATGTAGAGTACTTGTGTTTGGAATTAAGGTACACTGATTGGCAAAGAAATCATTGAATAAATTAATTATTTTTGACACATCCGTGACAAAATTATTATTTATGAGAATTGGTGAGATTAGTGAAATTTTCTTGTATGTAAGAATTTGTTAACTATTGACCTTAGGACCTATGTGTGGTTCATTTAATTTTTCACCAAGAGAAGAAAAATATCTCGTCTTAGCTTCATTGATTAGATTGGTAGTATGTAATATAGACTGTTGTAAATTTGAATTATCATTTGCAGTACGCCCATTTTTAACATAAGTTAATATATTGGAGCTTTCTTTTGCACTCATCCAAGGAGGATCCTTATAATTACAAGTAATGGTTTTATTAGGCACAAAATAATTAAAAACATCTATAATACATTCAGTTAGGAATTTGACTTGAGCGTTGACATATTTCATTGCTTTAATCCAATTAACTTGTAATAGGCTTTTTTCAATTAAATGAATATTTGCTTTAGAGTAGTCCCAGATTTGACGTACATATGGAGGAGGGAAATAAATCTGAAAATGTATTTTTGAAAAAATAATTTGATGATGACATCTTGGAAATAATGAAGGGTGAACGGCAGATTCAGTAATTAGATTAGGCTGCGAAATAATTAATAAATCAATACAAGAGGCTGAATTAGGGAGGATATGAGTAGGACTGGAACTCATTTGACACAACCCGTGAAGGGAAGAAATTTCATCTAAATCTATCCCTTGAGAGTTATTAATATCATCTACCAACCAATTAGTATTTATTGAATTAAAACCACCAAGAAAGATAGTAATATATGGATTATTATTATTAATATTAATGATAGTTTGCTCCCAATCTTTTTTGAACTTCTCTCAAATTCATCTATAGTTTGACTAGGTGATCTATACAATGATGCGATAACATATTTTTTATTACCAACTTTTAACTCACAAATTAAACATTCATCCAGTGAGGACATATTAAGCTTTAGAGTTAGAGGGAGATATTCCTTATACAAAATACACACTCCACCTCTCTTCGTATTAGAAGGATGATAAGCACGTACTAAAGAGTAACCTGTTAACCTTAATCGGGAATGGCTATTTGGAGAGTTAAAGTTGGAGAGTTAAATATGGAGAGTTAAAAACATGGATAATTAAAATTGGCCTCGCCCACATATTAAAGGTAACCACGGCCATGTATTTATAACATGGAGAGCTACGTTACTTTAACCTCGCCAAGTCTTTATAACATGGAGAGTTACGTTTAGTTTAACTCTCCAAATCAAGTCCCTCAGTATTAACAATGTCACCATCCCACCAATTTCTATTTCTAGTAATAAAATCACCTATAAATATCGATTATGTTTTTCAGGACATAAAGTCTGTTACAAGAACTACGGTTGTTACTCCGACGAACCCCCCTTTAACGAGAACCTTGTGCAACTTCCAGAAGACCCTGAGAAGCTTGATACAGCATTTTTCCTCTTTACAAGAAA
>JANTOQ010460350.1:0-11461 GCA_027564595.1 Bythotiara depressa | reverse complement strand
ATCAAAGCTAATATTTAGCTAAGTAAAACTTCACTAAAAGCTAAATATTAGCTTTGATGTTTGACCTCTCATCTTTGTCAGGAAATATAAATTTGCTTAAAACACTCTTTTCAGAGCTATTTAAAGATAGATAGTTCGTATTCAAAGAAAAATATTAATGCCACATGGTAAGCATTCATTCTTCTGTAAGATATAGGTGTAGTAGCTTTAGCTGACTGCAATTTAAATTTGTTTAAATTTGTTGCCTGTTAGGAATTAGGATTAGGATTATGTATTTCATCATTGTCTTCAGAATTTAAAAATCTTATGGCTCTCCCCAACCCCTCCTTATCTGTCAAATTGAATTATAAATTATGCAAATAGATTGTCAACAGGCCTTAAGTGGCTTGTTCTTATTTTGTATCAATCTCAGCGTTGTTGTTCTTATAAAGTTTTTTTATAAAAATGAAAGGAACGTGTTATCAAGCCTCGTTTTGATAAAAGCATGATTACTCATAAAGTCTGATTTCCATCCGTACACGATATCAGTGGGTATCTTAAAATAAAGATTTTCAGGATAAAAGTATTTCCGTACATCAAGCGTACGTACGTACGCAAGTACGCAAGTACGTCTATTTGTTGCACCATCAAAATAGCTATAATATATTCTGGCCATCTTGTGTTTTTCAAACACACAGTTTTATATTTTGTATTTTCATTTATGCTCATTTACCGTTCTGTTGTTGTGTTTTAATGCACTTTATTTTTTATACAGGTGCATGTCATCAATACTTCACAACTTTAAGAAGGGGTGAAAAGCTACGACAGCAGCCAAATAAATTTCAAGAAGTAAGACGCAATAAAAAGTTATGTGCTAGAAGAGTCAGGCTAAGCCTAAATTTATTAAATGTTTTTAAACATTGTTCAGTCTGTTTGCTTTCTAATTGTTGAATACTTTTTACAAGGATATACAAATGGTTGTAGTCTCGATTTGTTATTCTATGCATTATTTTGTTAAACACTGTTATAAAAAACTGGCCTTTGTTTACAACAATTTATTTGAAACATTTGAGTTGTAAAATTAGAGCCTTTCATGTTAATGTTTCTGAATGAGATAGAAGTGTTTTTGCTAGGAACTATAAAGGTATTTTAAAGGGGAAGTTGCAAGATTAAAGAGCTTCAAATATGCGGGACCCCACTTTTTAAATTTTTGAAAAAGCCCTTTCCGTTCCTGAGATATTCAATGTTAAAGCATTTTTTGTTCTTAGCAACAATTCTAAGTACCAACTTGTTAGGGAGAATGGCACTAATGTCATGAGAGGGGAAGAAAAACTGACAAAATTTATTTTGTAATAACTTTGCAACCGCTTGACAAAAAGTTATGAAACTTTGTACATTGGTAGTTATCAAGAGGAGTCGGTATTGCAAATGTGAAGTTCATTGTGATGTCACAATACTAGTTCCAGACCTCCTCAGAGTTTTGCTTTCAAAAATAACTCTTTGTTTAATAATTTTGTTTAATCTATAATGAACCAAATATGGCCGTTATCCACCAAAACTTATGCAATGGTAGAGGAAGTCAGTTATCCTCTAAAGAATAAATAATTTGTGTGTTAAAGTATCATAGTTACTAGTTTCTGGTCCTGAAATTTGCAGGTATACATTGATAGTCAAATAATTGAGAGACTCAAGGAACATGGAACTAGTAACTACGATAATTTATCGCATCAACTATTTTTTCTTTAGATAGTAACCGACTTCCTCTATCATTGCATAAATTCTGGGAAATATCAGTGATTTGGTTTTTAACTTATTAAACAAAGAGTTATTATCAGCAACAATCTCATGAGGTCTGGAACTAGTGTTGTGAAGCCATAATGAATTTCACATTTGCAATAACTACTCCCCTTGATACATAATCTCTACAAGTGTACAAAGTTTCATAACTATTCGAGTAGCTGTTGTAAAGTTATAAAAAAATAAATTTTGTCAGCAGCTTTTCTTCACCTTACATGACATCATAGATGATATTAGCGCTATTCTCCCTAAAAAGTTATATCTGGAATTGTTGCTACGAGCAGAAAATGTTTCAAATGTGCCAACTTTAACATACCTCAGGAACGAAAAGAGCTTTTTCAAAAATTTCAAAAGTGGTGTTCCCCATTTCTCAAGCTCTTTAATCCTGAAAAGTTTCATTTTTGACCGAACTTCTCCTTTAAGATTTAAGATGTACTGTATAAGATGAAAGGAAGAATCACAAATCCCTGTCTAAAATTAACCATTAATATAGTTGGTTTGCATAAATGATTTATAATTTTTTTGCCAATTTCATTAAGGTTAATCCAATTGTATCATACATATGGATTGGGTTTAATTTATAATGGTTATTGAAAGTTTTTGTGTGAATGTGTCTCCTGCTTCACTTGCAAGTTAAAATATTCAATCCCGGAAACATATGCATATGTATTATTTGTGAAAGAATTTTTAATCATTTGGTGATTATACCTCATGTAGAGTGTGTGGAGCGGTATCATCCCCCGTTAATAAACCATCCCTTTTCCCATTTATAAAAAAATGCCAAACCCCAACCGCACCCAACTCTATTTCGTATTTCCAAAATTTATCCATGTGCCGCATTTTACGTTTACAATATAAGTATGATACCAAACAACACAAATTTTAAAACACAAATTTTTTTAGTCAAGTCTCCTCCCCATAATTTTATGAAGACTTTTTTCAGACACATTTTTTCAGATTTTATACCAGATTTAATTTTCCCCTGGAAAACTCAAAACAAAGGAACCAGTAATAATTTTGTAAATTTCTGGGACACCATGTTCTAGAAATGGTTAAAATTGTGTCTATATAAAAAACGTATAATGACCATACACTTTTGTTTTAGTTATACAACAGTCAAATGCTAACTTAAGCGGAGATGACGTGGTTTCGCTTTGGAAAGACGTGACCCAAGAGTTGATGTCTGGCGAAGAAGACATCCTTCGTGGAGATTGATGAAATAACGAACATAATCCGACAGTTAGATCAAAGAAACAAGGTTAAAAACGCGGAGGAGAACAGACAAACTCATGAAGCGAAGGGTTGTGAGACACTCTCCCTTCAAACAACCCAACCATGCTGGAATACAGTACATTTAACCTCGTTTTCATACAAATTAGTTAGTTTCTATATTGTTTTTAATAAACAATTTTTAACTTCGCTTTCATTGTGATATAATTTATTAACGTGTATAGTATGTCATTATAATTAGTTTATATAATAAGATTTTTGACAAAATTTAAATTCCCATAGCAAATCTTTTAATGTTACCATCCTCTCCTCTACAGGGGTGGATCTAACAATTTGAAACCTCCTGAAAATACGAGAGCTAAGCCTTCCACAATCCCAACCATGCGTGAATACAGTACATTTAACCTCGTTTTCATTCTAATTAGTTTCTATTTTATTTTTAATAAACAATTTTTAGTATATTAACTTGTAATATTTAATTAATTGTTTTTGTGGTAATTATCCATGCGAGAATGCAGTACGTTTAATCTCGTTTTCGTTCTAATAGACCTTTTTAAATTAAGCCTAAATTTGAAGTTTGTTTTTATTAAAAACGGACTTCAGATATGGATTCTATGTAAAAATGATGTTTATAGAGTATTTCTCAAGTTTTTAAATCCCAACAGATCTGACTTTATGGCATATGACCATATTCGGTCAAAGTATTCTTATATTTCGATTTAGCAACCCAAGCCTCGTTATGATAAAGAGTATTAGTTTCTATTTTATTTTTAATAAGCAATATTTAATTTATTTGTTAACGTGTATAGTATTTATTTAATTATTTTTGTGATAATTATGTATTCTAGTTATTAACATCTGTATATATTATTTTTTAAACCGCATCTATAGGTTAATTATGTAAATACATCCTTTCAAAACAATTTCAGTATAGTCCTATTTTCGTTGGATCATCCCTAATGACAGATCGCGTTCTACTTCTATCTAAAGTTAAATGCAAAGGTTACCAACCATACTTGAAATACTTATAGGCTTATTTTTAAAATTATACGAACATGTAACTAATTATCATCAGAACAGCTACAAGTAAATGTCCACGTTTCATGATTTTCAACAGAAAATTGCTAATTTTCATAGCAAACACTACAAATAAACGTCAAAGTTTCTCATGATTTTCAACAGAAAATTCCTAATTTTCATCGAAAAAGCTACAAGTAAACGTCCACGTCTCCCATAATTTTATACTGAGAAATTACTGTTAGGCTTATAAAACCCTTAGTTTACCACTAGAAAATTAATGGAAAACGTAATGTTAAACTCGTAGTTTCCAAATTAATGAGCGTTTCACAATAGTTTCCCAAGAGAAACTAATGTTTTACTTATGTTTTTCTAATGAGAAATCTCGACGTGTTTTATTAGAAAATTAGTGGAAACGAGGGGATGCATTTAACCATGTTTTTCTGCGTGTAAATTGCAGTTTAAACGTTGACGTGTTAAATAGTTTTTAAAAATAAAACATAGATAAACTAAACTTTTAACAACAGTTTAAATATAAAACAACAAAGTTAAATTCACCTTGTTTTCGCAGTGAATTGTATTTACGGGGGAGTACGAGTGATCTCTGGCAATATTACTTTATGTTCCTTGCGGGGTTCATTGCCTTTCATGTTTTTAACGTGATGCTGTATATATTTTTGTTTGAAATAGAAAAATAAATCGCAAAGTATATATTTGTAATGTCTCTGTCTTCTCTATTTGTAGAAATGCTTCTTTATATATACAATGAATGTGACTCGTTTCATACGACTTCTGGTTAGTATGCTCCAAAGTGGTTTATGTAGTAGTGGTCCGGTCTAGAAGCACTCATTGACTGATTTACTTTGATTTTTAGATCTTGCAGAGGCGTCTAGACTATGCGTAGCTTAACCAGGTGACATTATCATCCATCCAAAACAGGTAAGTTATGCAACTGGTTTACTGGATTTTGGAGTGCACACTCAATCCAAGTATTAATATGTATATAATAAGTATTATTAGATAGGTAGCTATGTCTTCGAAATCTTATCCACAATCTTTACTCTCATTAAATGATTGGAGGGTTGAATTCCGCTCAAAAAAATGTATTTTTCCTCCATGCTGACTTCGATTTGTAGATTGAAGTTTCCTCGTTACGCTGATAATGTTGAGTTCATGTTTTGTGAAGAAGTGTGCATCAGAGTATCTATCATATATCAGCATATCAGGCTGCCGTCGTACTGGATTCAGTTTCGTTCGATTGATCAGTGTTGACGACGCATAAAAAGTTCCCTGTTCCAGTGTCGCTCAGCTCCTATATTTTACTTCATTTACTGAGACCACGACCACCGGATAACTTACTGGACTTGACGTTAACCCTATTTTGGTTGGGGTATTTGATGGACGTTAAACGATTGGGGCGCGGTGGGGGGGGCTAAAATAACACACCCCCCCCCCCCGACCTTAAAATTTGAAGTAAAGGTGCTACGAACGTATAATTTTGCATGGCAGTAGCCTCAAGCATTTCCTTTTCAGAAATGGTCCACTCACATACATTAGATACATTATTTTGCTAAAGTCAGCATTTTTCCAATGACGTCAGAAAAATCGGTGAAAATTAGCACCTCCGCGCAAATTACAATTAAAAGTGAATCAATCAGGGGGAAAAAGTGGCTGACCCATCAAATGATAGGTCTTGCATATGCCCTTTCAGAAAAACTAAATTTGGTTTACCCATATTGGACACTTTTTGCTCACGTCGGCAGTCTTTTATGACTTTGTGTGTTTTTTGTTCAAAAATGATAAATGACGTCACGTGACATCATTATGTCGGATTTTGAAAAAAACGTGAGAAAACGTTTACCTTCTTATACTTAAATTCTGGTGTAATATATATATATCTTACTTATATCCAATGTCCCAGTCATTTGAGTACGTCTAGCAAAAGTTATGGCCATTTACATTTATAGAAATGTAATATGGGGGGATAAATAAAAGTACCTGTCACCTGATCCGCAGTGTAGAGGTTAACGCTCTCGCCTTTGACGTGAGCGAACCTGGGTTCGATTCCCGGCCGGGGCAAAAGTTTATATCTTGTATACAGGTTTACGGATGAGACGTTGGGCAACGTTTCCACGTGGATGGACCTACTGTCCACGCAGGGCCACGCCCACTATTAGTTATATGTTGTATGCGCCACTTGTCTGACAATATACATTAATTGTCCTCGTCAGCTAGTTGTGTAGTCTTGTGTATGCGAGTGTCTTTAAGGTGTTAATACTTAACTTGAATAGAAAAATAAAAGTGCAGATGATCCTGATGTATAACAAATGAATTTTCTCCCTTCCTAAATGTTGTTCTGTCTCTTCTCTCACCATGTGTTGGCGGATTTCTTTCTGTCTATTTGGGAAACGCTTCTATCAGCTCCGGGGATATCCAGTCTTACAAGATCAGAACGAATTCCAGGTAGACGATCTAAAGTTGATATCAGATAATCATTTATCTCTCTAAGCTTCCCCATTGTTTATAATTCCTGTATGTGGGTTATCAATATTTCGTAGAGCTCGTAAATTCGGATTGAATTGGTTCCAGTCACATATGAAAAGTTCGTGGTGTTTTGAAAGTGAGCGTTTAAAACTTCACTTAGTTTCCCATACGTTATTCTAACGCTAGAAATTAGTAGCTCTTTCAGATTAGAAAAAGTTGTTACCTGTAAAATACCGGTTGCGTAAAATTCAGCCTAGCATTGGTTAAAGAATCTAAACCATTATAAATGGGTAACATTGAATTTTGATATTGTCAATTTCAGAATTCTCACTGCCGTTTTAGGATCGCTTCTTCTTTCTCATTCTTCTTCCTCTTTTGATTCAAATTCCTATCTCATCCTTAGTGGCTTAGTTTCGATCTATTTCTCTTCATCCTAGACTCGTTGCAATATATAGTAATATCGCATCAGAATCAATGTGCATAAATGTTAATACAGTCGAATCTCTCTAAGACGGACATACTATAAATCTGGTTGGTTGGTATATGTTTTTAAAGGTTTTACGCTTGCTCTTTATACGATGAAGTACATGAAATTGATATATTTGGTGCTTACTATTGTTTGCAATTATTGCATTTGCGATAATGACTGTACTGAACTGGTTCTGAGAGATAACTGTTATAAAGAAGCGTATAGATTCAGTCGTGTGCAACAAAGGCAAGAACATTATATTATGCAAACTCTGTACTCACTCTCCATCTTGTTTTATCAGGAGCTATCGAAGTAAATCCTGGTCCCTTGAAACATAATCTCCTATCTATTCAACATGTAACAAAACGACCCGTAGTAACAGCAAGCAAATATCTTGCTCAAAATGTCGAGAGTTATTTCATTTGAAATGTGTTTATACTCAAAAGTCGCGCCAACAATCGACTGGATGCGTACATCATGTTTTCACACAGTACTTCCTTTCTTTAATCAAATTACGTTCGACGAATCAGAAATGGAAGTCAGTAATCCTATATCATTGGATACAAATCTCCTCGATACTCATATAAACATCTTGAACAAGTATCCTTGGATACAGATCTCCTCGATACTCATATAAACATCTTGAACAAGTATCGTAGTTATAAGTCTATTGCACCACTTAATGTCCAGTCCCTAACATCAACGTTCGATGAGTTTTCCATCATGCTCACGAAATATCAGTTTGATATAATCGGTCTCACCGAAATCTGGCTGAAAACAAATCATTGCCAAGAAAAATATGTGCCAGTGGATGGTTACAAAACAATCTTTAGAAATGGAGAAAATAAAAAGGTGGTGGTGTTGGTCTTTACGTAAAAGAACACGTCACAATTAAAGTTAGAATTGTATTCGGAAAGATCGAGAATTCTCCCGAAACCTTGTGGATTGAAGTACGTGGTCGAAATAAAAATAACCCGTACCTTGTAGGAGTAATATACCAACCAAGTTCTGCGGAAAATGATAAATTAGAATGGCTTGAAAAGTTTGATCATCTTCTAACTGAAATTTACGTGAAATGGGATGACGTTATAATATTGACCGGTGATTTCTACATTGATTTACTCGGTGAAAAAAATAATCAACACGTCGTTATAAAGATATCTTACATCTGTCATCGTTGCAACAAAAGATAGTCAAACCAACAAGAAAGCAAAAAACTTTAATAGTCACATTAGTTGTAACATACCTAATAAACTTATTTACCAAAACCTATTACAAATAGATGAAATAAGTGATCACGACACACCCTTTGCTTTGTTCAACATAAAAAAGCAACGTTTTGAGCCTAGATATAAGTTTGTACGCAATGAAAAACAACTTAACATGAATAAATATATTACCGACTTTTCAACAACTTCTTCTCAACATAGTATACAGTTTTGATGATCCAGAAGACCAAATTGCAATGTTAAATAAATTAATTTCTGACTGCATAGATCGACACGCGCCTCTACGTAGAGTCAAACTCACACGACATGTTGCTCCATGGATGAATGATCAAGGGATTGTTTCATTACAAAATGAACTAACGTTTACGATTAACACAAAAGGAAAGTGATTATTTGGTCGATTGTAAGATTTACCAAGATACACGTAATAAATTGAAGAACATGATAAAAACTACCAAGGCATCATTCATGAGAAAAGCTTTATCATCGAAGCATCCCAAAATTGTCTGGAAAACGGTAAATCGTCTACCAGAGGCATCTTTCATATTGCACATATGTAAAAGCATATACTTGCATATATAATATATATTTGGGATATTTGGGATTATGTTGTACTGGAAAATTAGCATATATGCAGGATATATACTCGCATGTAAGGAAAACGTATTTCAGGAGATATATCTCCCAATTCTATCATTATCTATTTATCATTATATTATCTGAATACAGATAAATGCTTTAGATATTTTCTTCGTTATCATGTAAGAATAATTGTGGTAATCATATGTATTCGAACTCTGAATTGGGGAATAAATATACGGACAATAATATTCATTATTTTCCTATTCGAATGCGACTGAATACGTCGTGTGTGGTACGTGTTCGACAAACGCAGTATTCCGGTGGTACGAATACGGGCATTCATTTTAAGAATACATATGAAAGATCCCTCGTGTACTCTATTAGGGAAACCTCTATGCTCCACTGGATGAGGCTGTGGTTTGGCGCACATTAAGTCTGCTAATCATAACTGGACAGATGCCACATTTTGAAATGTGTGTTTTTGCAAAGTACTATATGGGCAAAAACATTTATTTGCATATATCATACATTTTTGGTACATTTTAGGAAGTACTATTTACTGCAAAACACATAAATATAATTTTCACATCTTTATTTTTTGCGTCCATAACGACGGTGATGAAGGTTAAATGTGCTCCATAAACTAAAAAAATGTCGTTATCCTGAAATGACAACAACGTATATGTCATGTTTAAAAATTAAGAAATAAATAAACAACTTCAAGCTTACTATCTTGCGGGATGAAGCGGGATACTATCTTGCGGCATGAAGCGGGATTAACGTTACATTTTACATAACATAGTAATTAGTGTGGTGATATAAATTTGAGCATTGTTAAATTTTCTAAAGAAAATTTGCTTGGCGAGAATTACCTTTTATTACGAGCGCCGGTAAAGATTTATTCTATTACTTAACCCTATTCAGCCTGGGGGGGGTTCTTCCGTTGGGATTAGATCCTCAGCAGGTGGTCAAAAAAAATTCGACATCATGATATTATATACCATTGGAAAGATAATTTTGTTTGGAAATCAGAAATAGTAGTCAAATAAGTTAATTCTATTTAATAAAACACTTAGAACATTTAAAGTCGGTTTCAAATTTCTTGTTGATAAATAGGCAAACATGTGTTTGATGACGTCATCATCACAGTGATGACGTCATAAAGATAATGTTTTGACCAAAAGATTTGTATTGCCCCCAAGTATTTATGTGCCAAGTTATATTGTTATTGCATGTCTATATCAAAGGTTATGGAGGGGGCAGAATCCTACCCCTCATCCCCCTAGTCCTGAACCGCCTAAAAAAGCCTAGGCTGAATAGGGTTAAGTGTTTTACAGCTGCTTTTATTCGGAACATGGTTTAATTGAAAACTTCGTTTCTTATTTCCCAAGAGCCTTTTCAATAGAACTCCATCGTTGAGCATTAAAAAGTGGTAGGTAAAGTTTATCTATTTATAATGAAATCTAAGCAGGGAACATAAAACATGAAATATTTCTTTCTGCAGGAAACTGTAAATACATATAGTATAACATTTGTCAAAATATGATGGATACAATATTAGTTACAACATATAAAACATTCTTAGGAGGTAGCTTGCTATAACTGCAAATAATGAAATATTGTTACATTTCTCCCAGTCAAAATCTCATACTTTAGTTAAAGTTTACCTACCGTTGTTTACTTTTAAAAACTTATTGCATATGTACTGTTTTCTCCGATACTGCGAAGAGATTTATTCAAATTTCACACGGTCGCTACAGAGTATGCTTTCTTTTGCATCTCTTAGTTGTTCTACATAGCCAGCCTCGTGGAACAGCGAGCAGTATATGCATAAATGTATCGCTTTGGAAGCTATAATAATAATTTTTTATGACGGTATACAAACTAAAAACTTTGAGTAAGTGTAAAAAATTCCTAGATCCACCCCTGCCATATATATTCTATCACTTAACGATTTCACTATTAGTAAAGATATCTTGTTGGAGGATGATATTAAGATGGCGGATGAAGCGGACGTGTTAACTGTACCTTATATACAAAGAATGTTATGTGAACCACTAGATCAAGAGATTGCAATGTTTACTGAAAATAATGAGCTTATCGAAGACGCTGTAATTGGGGACAAAACAGAAAGCGAGGTAAAAAGTGATATTTTAGAAACAGAACGTTTTATTTCAAAAAAGTTTGACGAATTGCGACTTGAAAAATTTGAAACCTCCATCATAAGAGAAATAAAAGATTTTGTGCAGAATAAAAAAGATTTGTTTCATACGGAGAGAGAAAGAACTATGGAGTCTAAAATAAAAAAGAAGACGATTTAATTTACAGAAGTTTGGAGAAAGAAATAAGTTTTTTTCGGGAAGAGTTGCAGAATAAAAATATAGTTATTGATAAACTTTTAAACAAAATCACTGTTGCGTGACGGGGTAAATATTCCTTGTAAGAAGTGTCAATCTAATTTGTTAACTGATGATAATCCAATTTTACAACGTAACAAAATCCCAGAAAAATACTCAGATACTATTAACAACACAAACGAACCTTTAATAGATGTAACACCCTTCACTAATGGACCAAATGGGGATAAAATAAAATAAAATAATGGCACTAAGAAGAAATTAACTGAACAGAAAAACATACAAAAAGGAAATACGGATAAGAAGAAACAAACAGA
>JANTOQ010460239.1:0-11462 GCA_027564595.1 Bythotiara depressa | reverse complement strand
ATGTCATATTCCAAATATCTAGTTTAATTAGGAATTATTACCCAAATCGTTCCTACGCAGGTTATTAAGAAGTTACCAAGAGAGAGACAGAGAGAGAGACAGATAGTGCGCATCCTTTTAGAGCAGCCTTGGTCATCTCCCAGACTACAAGTAGAAAGAAACAAGCCTATGTATATCAACATTTATAAACAAGTTAAATATACCTTTCCCATGACACTCAAACATTTTGTTTGATTTTTATAAGACGGATTTGTTGTATTTATGTTCAAGATTTTAAAATCATACCATTTTTCTAAAAGAACTACAGCTATTTTCTAATATTTTTTATTGCATGAAAACGAGGCTTAGTGTGATTACAGAAGTATTTAGAGAGTTTTGATCTAGTGTATATAATAAGTACATTGATCAAATTATAGAAGCGGAAGATGAAATCACACAATAGCCGCAAAACCACCTTTCTACTTATCGTAGATACTTGAAATTTTCCACAAAGACATGTTTTTAGGTAAGGAGTAAATAAGCAGTGTACCTAATCATATAAACAAGTTCAATTTTTGTTACTTTTTTCGAATTTCGAGATGTTTCTTGTTATATGCTGGAATTTAATTACCACTTTTATCATCAGTCATTTTATGCGCAAGTTTCTATGCATGCATAATATATATTCAGTAAAAGTATTAGACACTTTTATACTGAAACTTATGTACCGACATTCTTATTTAAAATAACAAATGTTCAATATTGTAATTTCTTTTAATGAAATAACACATGTCTTTTTAAACATTTCCTCTAAAGGCTGAGATACATTCACCTATATTCGCCACTCAATAATATAAAACAGATGCAAAGTAAATATTGTCGAATATTGTAGAAAATGCTTTGTGAATATTTAATGAGTAAAAAATAAGTTTTACATGGGCCATGTGTTTCTGATTTTTGCATGCACTATTTCTGTTGAAAATGAACAAGATGGAGTTAAATAATCAAAATAAAGAACTAATAATGTTAACAATGATTTCATGTAGTGGATTCATAATATCTGAGTGCGAAAAAAAACAAGTGAGATATAGCTGTGGGTCAAGGACTGGTTGAAAGAGCGGAATAAGAAAGGAGTTTATAACTCTCTCTAAAACGAGCTGAGATTAAATGAACGCGAGTCGTTCAGAAAATATTTTAGGATGAACACTGAAACATATCAGGTAAGTTCCATATAAAATGCAATTTCGCATTTCTTTTTCAATCAGAAAATGTTAGCATAAAACGGGATTTGGAATAACTTGAAGGAGAAAATCGGGTAAATATTAGCTTGATATAACCTCGTCTCCAGGTCCTTTAACTATTTTTTAAAATCTAAAGTCCTGGGAACGAGGTCGGAATTAATATCTCTCGTCGGATTAAGCATTAAGTATGTAAGTAACGAAATTTTAGTTCATATTGACTTATTTATTTCAGGAGCTGTTGCAAATGGTACAGCCGCATATAACGAAAACAACAACCGGATTAAGGGAACATATATCAGCTGTTAATTTTACACCGCATTTACTAATGGGAAGCTCAATTTTCCAGCCCCTAAGCCGCTTCCTAAAATCTCCAGATACATTTTGGGAACCTATCCAGTCGGATGAAAAGGTATCGTTTGTTTTTGTGGCTGAAGATGCTTTGAAAGTAACTATATGAAATTAAATCAAGAGAAATGTCATTTTATTATATTTGGTCACAAACATGAAAATGTTTATGCAAAGGTTGGTCAAACATTGATCTGGAAAAAAACAAATGTTAAACTGAAAATGTTAAACTATTGGGAGACTTGAAGTAGGCTCAGATCTTCTTTTTAACAATCATGTTCTTTCTCTATGTGTAAAAGCTGGTATAAAACTTGTTGCACTAATTCGAATTGTCAAATTCATGAATCTGCAATAAAGAAAAACTTTAATGAAAGCATTTCTTGTATCGCAGTTTAATTACTGTCCTTTATTGTGAAATACAGCGGAACATTAAATAACAGGATTAACAATATACAACAAAGAGCACTTCGAATTGTATACAAAGACGATCATTCTACTTTTAACGAACTACTTATAAAAGATGGTTCCTGTACAATTCACCATCGTAATCTTCAACTAGTAGCTGTAAGATGTACAAAGTAAACCATAATCTTTCACCCGAATTTATGCATGGTATATTTACTGCAAAAAATACTAATAATCATAACCTGAGAAAACAAAGTGATTTCCAATTACTTAGACCTAAAACTGTTGGTTATGGAACATAATCTTTACCATTTTTAGGTAATAGAATTTCGAACCTGGTTCCCAATGAGTTGAAATCAACTACTAACCTGCAAAGTTTCAAAACTAATGTTAAAAAATGGATACCCAAGGATTCTCTCTGTAGGCTATGTAAAGACTAACTTAATATTTGTTGTATCAACATATATTTGTATATATTTATCTGTTTGTTTCAAGTTTCATTACGAGATTTGTAATATTTGGAGTGTTCCTCCTAGTACTTTTACCTGTCCCCGTTGCATAACTGGGATTTATGCTAGTACGTTCCTCTTCGGTGTAATTTTGATCTATATGATCAAACTTTTCCTTCTCCAAGTCAATGTTGGGTTCTGTAGTGGTTCCCTCTTGCTTCTGCCTCCTGATAGGTGGAGGTAGCAGTCTATTTAAATCAATCTGCAACACTCTCTAATAGTCATCATTACCATGAGATGTCGATGTTCTTGTGCGCCGCACATTTCCTCTTTCATACGAAAGAGTACTTCGTACGGCCAACGAAATACGATCATCCTCATCAACTGCCATCGACTGGTTTCCTTCAGATGATAAATGTGTGGGATCTTCTTCGTAGAAAAAACAGTGCGCAAGGTTTTTAGTTCCAATAAGATGTCAGATTTGAAACCTGTCAACAACTCAGTCATCAGTGGCATCAGAATTTCCTGCTTAAAAGATGTGGCGTCGCCATCTTAGTGTGCTGTTTCAGCAAGAAAGGTCATGTTCGTAGGTTCGGTGGTCATGGTTAACAGACGGAGTAATAACTGGAAAGAGTACAAAAATACTGCATAATAAACCTTAACTCAGGTTCCTACACTGTTTTACAATACTTAGATCGTTGTTGTTTTTCGAAGGGACTGGGATTCTAAAGATACACCACGATAAATATTTTATACAAAGACTTGCCTTATTGTATTTGCTTCTCTGATGTGGAAAAGACACAGTAGAAATCTGGAATTGAACGCGGTACTCTCATCTTATCTCTGACGGGAAAATCGGAACCGAGATGGTAAATAATTAGTGTTAGAATGATAAACATTTTGTTTGTAACACTTATTATGTCTCTTACTAATTTGTCGTTTGCTGGTCTGCATATCTTTCAAAAAATTAATTTGCATTTGAAATATATTTTGTTGATTTTGTATCTGTTATAATTCCCTACCAGCTAACACAAAAGTGTGATTACTCACTTTGATTTCCCTGTTCCCTGAATGAAACACCCGAAGGGCTTTGTTAAGCTTACTTTTAATTTCATTGTTTAAAGGACTGAAATAACTTTATCCTTTGAAATGACACTTCTTCTAGGTAAGTATCAGTTAGAGATTGACCAGAGCTACCCTATAGAAACCTCAAATGTTTCCTCAACTCGCCAATCTGGTTAACTGAGTGTTACACGAGTGTGCGTTGTGCGATGCAATTCGTGTAGTATAGAACATTTGCACAACTGTACCTAACGTTATGCTTACCATCTTTGTTCCATTTGTACCTAACTTGGTACAAGATTATTGATACACAACGTAAAGACCTTATATAGAAACAAACTAAATCATCTGCTGATATAGTCAATTTCTGCTTTCCAAGCAACATGGTCTAGTTTATAAAAGACTTTAACCACATAAAAACAATTAAATTCACGTTCTATCGCAGAGTACTTCGCAGCAAATAGAAAAGGTATCTACTGACTGTAGAAAAGTTACACATTAACTGTCTTAAACTATTATACTAATAGAAATATAACAACACCAAAATCGTCATTATTTGAGAAATACGGATGTCTGTAAAACAATGGAACAGCCAAAAGCAGTACGAATAAGAAAAATAATGATTGTCGGATCATTAAAAACCGATTTTTTTAAAGTATTAAATCAATTGCAGATTGTACTAATCTTGGATTATCAAGATATTGCAAAAAAATTCAAGATGGCAAGTACGTATGGATTTTTATAATAAAATTTGCTTATCATATAACCATGTTTGCAAAAATAACGCTCTAGTTTACTTTAGTTATCCTCTACTTTGTTTCGTAGTTATATTATATTATATTTGCATGTCTACTCACAGAGGCACAACTACTAATACGTTACGTTATTTCTATATGAGAAAACTCGAGGCAATCCTATAGTATCTAAGAACCCGAACTGTAATCCTGTATCTAGTAACCTGAACAAAAGTAATTGTAAGATGAAAATTATATATGATAATGATAAGGGTAACTTCTCAACCTTTACGAACACCACTGGAAAAAGGAGAATAGTAATGAAATGAATATAGATTTTAATAATTTCTGGGAATACCAGGATACACTCAGAAGGAATATAGATTATCTCATCAACAAGTACCTTTAGCATGCGTCTTATGTTTACTTAATGTCTTCTTAAGATACTTAAAATATAAGGAAGTTTACGAAAGAAGAAGGAACAATTGTTTTTGTTGTTTTACTCTTAATGTATACTGAAAATATATTCATTAACATTTTATTGATCAAGGCGGAAGTTAAAAAATCGGTAAAAATCGGTCCTCGGTTACTCGAAAATGTTACAATATATTTTAATGGCTAAGGCGGAAGTATAAAAAATGGAGATTGTAAACTTGACGTTTATATTATATGCAAAGGTATAACTGGCTCACACCCGAAGAAATACTTTATTATTCTAACCATTAATTGAGCATTATTCTAAGTTGAAAGCATAGTGCCCACAGTAAAAATTCGCATAATTTTTCATTTCTTGGCTCTTTTACTTTTTATTTATTTATTTATTACTGGAGAGATAATGTAAAATAAATTTAGTAAAAGTCAATATGAACCCCTGATTCGTCATACAATTGTGAACGTCTTCAATAGGAAGTGTAATATAACCAGGGGGTATGCTAATACTTTAACTGGTTAATAGAGGCTAATCCAGAGACAAACCAGTTTACTGGATACGTTTTTTAACTCGTATAGTGTTATCTTAGAGAACATGATTTATATCCAGGTTATATTTATTTTCAAACGTTTGCCAGTTATTTTTACATTACATTTCCAATTAATAATTAACCTCCTGGAAAAAGCAAAATAGCACAGAAATGGCCATTGATTTGATTCCTTTCCAGGGATACTCACTATGCATTAAATTTATATAAAGAGTATAATTTTAATTAATTTGTATTGTTTCTTATTATTATTATATATTTATACTTATATCTTATTATTATTAAGTATTTAGCCGAATGTAGCGGCGTGAATCTGTAATCTAGCAACTTTGAGCCTAAATTGTCGAACTGTCGCGGTTCGATCCATCCTGTGGACGACAATTTCACTTCTGAGTTATCTCGTTGAGCGAGAGTCTCTGCTTTACTTATCCGCTTAGATATGCACCTAGTTGGTCCAAAATTAAGACTTCATTGTATAGGAGAATTTGCAATTTGATCAAAAACCATATTGTTTGCAGCCTATCTTTTTTGAATATGTTGAATAAAAAACTTCAAATATATTTGATTTTACATTATGGACACTATTATGAAGTTTGAGATCTATCAAATGAAGTACCTGTTAGTATGATCCAAAGAAAATGTAGGTAGAATATACTAATTGATCAATAACTTAAATTCTGCTCCTGAAAATATAAAATATTGTCTGCATTTTAGAGCATCTTTCTGCACAATGACCTCTAACTATCTAGATACTTTATTTCTACAATATCTGTTACTACTTCATATAATAACAGAGGGCAGTTTGTGTCATATGTAATGAAAACAAAATTTTTTAGGGCCATTGTTATTTTTACCTTATGTAAACTATTTATACAATGCATCTAAAATATTAAAACTAATTATGTTTGCTGACGACACTAACCTCTTTTTATTCAAATAAAAACATTAAACAATTGTTTTATGTTATGAATCGGGACTTGAATGAATCAGAATCATATTCAAAGTTGGTTTAATGCAAAAAAAAATTTCATTAAATGTTACTAAGACAAAATATAGTTTTTTTCATTCCATAGCCTACAAGGAGCAAATACCTCTGCGTCTTGCTGAATTGCATATAAACAATGTTAAAATCAAAAGGGAATACTCTATAACATTTCAAGAATTATCTAATTACAAAGGAATTGCAAAATTTGCCGTTTAATATTTTAAAAATAAAAGTTAAACGAATTTTATTAAATTTTGAGGACTAAAACACATTTTTCTATCTTCCAAAACTTGTTATTTCATGTATCAGGTATTCATTCATACATGAAACGAATATGTATCTATGCGTGTAGGTATATATGTATAGCTCACTTTAAACACACATATGTGGTCATGATAAAGCTTTTACGCTTTCTGGAGATCCTAGCCAATTTTTTATATTACACTTTTTTTTATTTTAGAGATGTATTATTTAAGTTTTATGCAACTAGAAAACAATGTATATCTTGTCGATTTTTACTTCACGGAAAATATAAATAAATAATAATTAATAATAGATAATAATAAGTAGCTAAAATAATCAAAATGAGTTCCACAACTAATGAAATAGCGTCTATGTAAATGAAGAAGCTCGTAGTTAAACTTTTTCAGTTTACTTTTTCAGATTGACAGTTGACATAAGACATAAGATCTTGGGTACTTTGGATCTGAAGCAACCGTGAACATACAGTACTGGTGCAATGATCGATGCCTCGCTTGCCTCAGAATAAGAAAAAGTCTCAAATATGTTGTGTAGGGTTGTAGATACAGTCAATTGGAAGAATAGCAACAACAGAATTGTAAAAGTTACCACCAGAAAACAACTATACTACCCCCGAAAAATGTAAAAAATTCTTTTTTCTGATTATCCGAATGTACAGCAAAGGTTAGGAAAAGTCGCCAAAATTTAGCATCAAAGGGTACGTAAAAAAAACATTACGTTAATTTAAAAATGTCGCGGGCGTTTTATGCCTCCCCCCAGAGCTATTAGGGTTAAATACTGAAGAGACTATCCAGGGTAAAAATTAATGAATAAATAAATAAATAATTTGTAACGTCGTGGAAGATTGAGATCAGTGAGGTAAGGAAACTTTCTGTCATTGTTAGTGAAAACAGTATGATTAACAGTGTGATTAATAGCTACCACATTCTCGTCCTATGGAATATGACCCAACCACAGAAGGAGCCAATACGTGTTGTTTTTGTTTTATTCTATTCAGGAATTATACATTACCTGAAACATACATTATTGAACTAAAAATATATCTAATATTTGCGCATAACACGAACACGCAACAGACAAAACAGCGCAAGTGTTAAGGAAGTAAATTTGTGATATCATAAAATACTTCAACCTGATGCAAATGTGCTGAAATTTTGTGACTTTTTGTAAAATTTATTACTTGGAAAAAAAATAAGGAAAATTTTTTCTTCCGTTGAGATTATATCCTCAGCACGTAGTCAAAATGTTTTTTGTAGATGTGATGATATTATATACCATTGGAAAGAATTTTGTTTAGAAATCAGAAATAATAGTCAAATAAGCTAATTCTATTTGATAAAACATCCCAGGCTTATTTTAGAATATTTAAAGTAGGTCTCAAATTTTTTTGTATCCAATGGGCAAAAAGTGTTTGATGACGTCATCAACACTGTGATGACGTCATCAAAATAATTTTGGACCAATTGCCCCCAAGTATTTATGTGCCACGTTATATTGTTATTGCATGTCTATATCAAAAGTTACGGAGGTCGGATCCCCCCCCCCCCCACCTCTGATCCAATGGTCATAAGCTGAGAAGCAGTTCTGTTTTTTGCTTCGCTTCTAGGCTTAGTGGTTATGCCTAGTGTGCACCTCTAGTCCAATGTCCACTTTTCCCAAGAACATGTTGCGACCTTTATACTGGGAGCTTCATCCGATTGCATTTCGTTTCCTTTAGACTCCTGTTTGCTCTGCTACGGGATTGCACAGGTCTATCGGATTGGAAACCGGGTGCCTCTCCAAAAAATAAAAAGACTTAAGACTTAGGATCTTTGGTACTTTGCAAGGGAAGCAACCATGGGGGATGCCTTGCTAGCCTCAGAATAAGACAAAGTAGGAATTTGAGAGGTCTTGAAATGGAAAAATCAATGAATTAACAACATTCTCCGTTGCTTCTGGCTAAAATACACTGGCAAGAGTAACTCGACTGAGTTTCCCTTTAACACGTATCCCCATTCTAGTTTTATAGACTCTCTTCAAAATAGGGAGGGAACATGAAAAGGGCCTAAAACAGCAAATGTCTCAAATATTTTGTGATGGGTTGTAGGCTGAATAGGATTAAGATTTTATTATTGGTTATTTCATCATATTTTTCATCTTCATAAAGGAGAAGAAACGTAACATAATTTCAACATAACGGAAAAGTAAGAAACATTATCACGAAGACTGTCAAATAACGCTACACGCGTAAGAGCATAGACAGGGAAATGCAATAGGAAATGTTGAACAGTTTAGGCGAATTATTTCTTCAGCGACAAAAAGGATCTAAAGTATCTTTATGCTCCCAGAGATGGTCTTATGAATTGTAAAAGAGAATGTTTAAAAATAGACAACGAAGAAGAATTTTTAATATTTTTATCAAGAGCATATTATGTCTTTGTACAGTATGAGAAAAAAAGAAACTTAATCGCCTAAATCATCTACTGTCAAATAAAACTCCAATCCAAGTTCACAAAATAATTTTTCTCTAGACGTACCTCTTGCAGCACAGGCAATAGATATCGCTGTATTGTACTGCACCGATTCAAGTTTATGTTTAATAATATTATTAGTAGGGATATGGTAGTTGATATCGCAATGGTCCAAGTGAGGTCTTATACAAACTTTATTCAAATTTAATAGTGTATGTCTGGGAAAATAATTGTAAAATCGAGGATGAGTCCTATACCTTATCTGCTCTATATAGTTTTCCTTCAGATAATTAAGTTGGGGACTCTATGATCATGCCTAAATGTTTATAGATTACACGTTTTTTTTATAAGCGAAAAGTTTATAAGCAACTTAGGCTCAGATTAAAAAAAAAAAAAGCAATTGTTAAGCAACTGCTAAGGCTGAGGTAAGGAATAGACTGTTTCCTGAGAACGTTACTAATACAGGGAAGGGACATAACATAACAATTTTATCGTTTTGACACAGATCGTTTATCTCTATTAAGCATCAAACAAGTCAAATAAGTTTCTTTATTCTTCCTCCGTGTCTACTAGTTTGATGATACATTAAGGACTGCCATAAAATATTTAAATTATTTGTTAAGCAACCGATAAGCAACAAATCAGGCTGGAATAAGGGAAAGGTTAAGCAACACTGAGGCTGAAACTCAAAAGTCGGTTGCTTATTAAAAAAAAGTGTACATTAATATTATTAAACATCGGAGGGATTTGACAAGCAGAAGATTTAGTAGAAAATCTAACTTCTTGTTTAGTAGGATCAGGATTGAAAGCCCAATCACTAACTCTTTCAAGGTAATCACATAATAATAATTTCAAATATATATACCATAAATAGAAATGTGTCACCAGCAATTGTTTTAATATTAGTTATAAGTCTTTCTGGTAAATCACTAATGCATATTAAGAAAAATAATGGACCCATTACAGTGGCATTAAGAAAGTGTTTTATGAGATTGAAAAGGAGTCCACTAACGATGTAGGTTTTCAACGTCAATTTAAAAAGCAAACTTTCGTTTCAAAAATGATTTTCAAACAATAGCTTTCAACATCCTAATCCTATCTTTTTAACATCCTAATTGAAACTTCGTCCCATGCGTGGGCCTTATTATCATTCAATAAGTGTTGAACGTAGTTATCCAAAAAATCAAAACAATGTCCAACACGTGATGGGACCGTGTCAAGATACATAAAGAGACTAAAACATAAACTGTTTTTTGGAATGGAGACAATTAAGGGGATTTGTGATATCATTAACACTTCGATATGTTGAGATTACTAACAAAACATCGGAGACATTTATGTCCCTACCACCAGGCTTCCCGTCAACACCTACCCATATTCTCAATTCGTGTACACCTTATGAAAAAAGCACTAAGACTGAAAAGGGAAAAACAACATTGTAGAAGGCGGCATTCCCTTACTGCCTATTGTATGATTAACTTATCATCTGCAATACATGCAACACGAACCGCGGTTTTTCAAACTCTGAAGGAACCGATAGAAAATCGTCGGTTTAAAAATTGAACTATTTCTTGGAGAGTTTCTAAATACAATGAACAGGATAAAAGACAGAATATCCGAAGAATTCCAAAAAACCCAATGCTTGACAATCCTGGCTCTGCTGTTTATCTGATATAATATTTATTTAAAATAGTAGAATCTCGTTTTTTGGAACATTTGTATTCCCATAACCATGGTCACAATATCTTTAGACGAACCTCAATTACTAATAAAATATACCACAGTAGATGTGAAAGAGTCCAGAGATGTAATCAGACAGAATTCCAAACATTTTGGTAATTGGTAATTGGTAATTTAGTGCTTTATTATTTAAGTATACGTGGTTGTTTACTACGGTTTGCCAAGAAGGAGTATTTGGCTTCTCTCAGAATTCGTCAAATTTGGTGCTTTATGAAGTTCTTTTTTTTCTAAGCTTGCAGCAGGATGAAACTTGAAACATTTCATTATATTGTTACCAGTATTACAGTTTTTTGAGTTAAGCTCTTGTACAAATACTTTGATTATTTTCTCCCTTCAGTAATCATGCACAAAATGTATTTTGGCCAAAAATAAACAAAAATAACAAAATCGTATCCGGAATGTCACAGAATGAAACAAATTGGGACGTCGTGGAACGCCAAAAAACAAAAAAAATAAGGTCACTTTATGGATACACACAGAGAAAATCTCCAGTTTTAAAAACAGAGTTTTTTCTCTTTAAGCAAAACTTTTGAGAAAGTCTGTTTTATCACCTTTTATATAACGTTCATATTAGGTTAAGATTACTTGAAAAACATAAACAACGTCGTTTTGCAGAAAATGCATTTTTTTAAACTCTCTATTCTACAGAGACTTCTGCATTTGGTTTAATTTTTGAAGGGAAATTTATATATTTTACTTTTACTTTGCGCTTATTTGGTTTGTCTAACATAGAACTTAAATAGATTGTCTCAGATTGTTTTAAATGTTTTTCTTCTTGTAGATATTTCCGATCAAAGTTCACTCTCAAAAAATGCCGTTTTTACACACAATTTT
>JANTOQ010460128.1:0-11462 GCA_027564595.1 Bythotiara depressa | reverse complement strand
AGGGGGCTTATAAGAGTATCTAATAAATTTTTTTCTCCTAATTTTCTATTTAATTTCCAAAATTTTACCTCCTGGAAGGAAGCAATATAACAAAGAAATCTATAATTAATTTGTCCATTCCAGGGGACACGGTGCATTAAAGGGTTAAGTCAACAGTCAATCTGAACAAGTTGAACTAAGAGACCCTACATAGACATTGCTTTGTTAATTGTTTAACTCATTTTGTTTATTTTAGCACCTGGTTGTAGTTTTATATGCTGGATTGTTGTGTTACTTTTAATTATTTGCTGACCTCTTCTGTGCTGTTATTTTTCTACAATATGTAAGAGGGTCAACTGTATTTATAAAGCCCTCTTGGTTTTTCTGCAGACGTTGTGAGAAGCTGTGAGAGTCAACAGCTTGGTAATCTTGGGGTGCTGTGAATTTAACACTTTATGGGTCTTGATGTTTTCACAAAATTGTGTTTAAAAAAACAAGAACGAAAATTAACGTCAAACATCTCCTTTGTTAAAGATTTTTGCCTCCTGGAGCCCTGATTTAGTTGCCATAGCCATAAATGTTTAAGATTGTGAAATTAACAATTTCCTCTGTTTGCACCAGTTTTATTTACAGATATTAAGCAGTTTGGTAAGTATTTTATTTTAAGGTTTCAAAAGAAATTGTACATATTCGGTTTGTTTGTGATTGCCTATCTTTGTTGTAAACCATTCTCGCTTTTTCAGCAGTGTAGAAATGCATCTTAGGTAAGTTTCAAATAGATTCAATCTTTAATGCACAGTGTCCCTGGAAAGGAATCAAATCACTGGTTATTTTTGCTATTTTCCTTTTTCCAGGGGGTTAATTATTATAAATTTAAGACCCCTGGTTCCTTGCGCGAACAAGAAAAATGAAAATCGTGCTCATGCGGAAAATTCCACTGAATGGAAATCAGAAAGAAATATATAAGCTAGCATAGAATAGGTAACAAAACTTAAATAAACAACTAAAAATTTGAATATAAATTTTGTTTCATCTTTCTTCATTTTCTCTTCAAGAAATGGACAGCTTTCTTGTTTGTCTCACTTAAGAAATGGCCGTAGTATTACTACACCAAATGTTCATTGTATAGTTTAATAAAGAAAATTAGTTGGAAGGAAATTTAATATGAATTGGTGATGTTTGTTCTGGAAGTTTCTTTAACATCATTCACAGGGCCTTTTTCCCATTTTCTAAAATGTGTAGTTTAAAAAGCAACTGGGAACGAGGATGTGGTGTCGTAAGAATAGGAGAAATTTAAATTTGTCTAAGTGTTCTCTAATTATAAATTAGGATTGAAATCTTTTAAATATTAGTGTTGTTATTTAAATAAATACATACTACCACCATTCAACTTTTTTTTTTAACTTTTATTCGCAATCACTTGGAATCGAAAGATTTTATGAAAAGTGTATTTGCTCAAAATATTATATCAGAAGCACTCTTTGGAAAATATATCATTTTGGATATTATTCTTAAAATCGTTAACTTTTGCTTTAATGTGCCAGAAAATTGTTCTTGAATTTTGTAAACAAATGAAAGAATATAATTTGGTATGTTTCTCAACACAATGTAAATACTGGAGAAGATAATTCTAAAAATAGCTCATCAATTATAAAGTTGAATCAGAAGTTTACAAATACTTTCTTGAAACAACATTATAAAATTAAGTGAACTTTTAAGACAACAACATTGTCGAAAAATAAGCGACGTCATAAGGGACCATTAGGACCGTATAGAGAAATAGCTGTTTCTGAAAAGACAGTGAGTAGAATATAAAAAGAGTTTATTGTGTATTTGCAAAGATTAACCAACCCTCCTATTTAGTGACACACACACTCTGTGATGATATATTTTGTGAATGAATAAGTATAAACACGAACTACAAAATTCTTCAAAAAACTTATTTTTGCATCTTTACTTTCCTAAACATTCAATTTTTGTACATACATTTGATTGTTGTCACACATTCGATTTTTGTACTAGTCAAAGGCCAAAAAAAAAACTTAAAGAATTCTATAGAAAAATGCAAAATCAACAACAAAAGCAAGATTTACAAATGCTACTCTCCCTTGCTTAAATGGAGACCTGAATAGTTGATACATTTAAATACAATTTTTATTTAAGTAAATTCCAATGTGTTTGTGTGTGAATGTTAACGAGCTATTAACTCCTTCAAGCTTCAAGATAATATTTATAAACTTCTTTTAAGCTTCTTTTATTACATATAATATATCAACTCTGTGATAATCATCTCTCAAGTTTTTTCCAACAATTATTATGTTTAGCAAACATATTGGTGGTATTTTAAGACAGTGTTGCAATTCAAGATTATATGCTCCATTAAGCATTAATATTAGTTTTGGAGGTGATACATTTCTTTCTCTTTTCAGTGCAACAACCTTAACAACTTAGAACACTAATTAGAACAAAGATGAGGGTGACACTATTTTTACTGATCATGAAGATGTCAATGTTCACAAGTAAGTGTGACTTATCTCAGAAGTATACAAGCCACATTTAACAGCAGTTACTGCTTTTGGGCATGGCTGCACAAGTATAGTTAAAAATGGAAAGGTTATAATTTGTGCTAGTTTATGTTATCCATTCATCAATAGCACATAAAATTCATTCATAGCACATAAAAAGTTAGTTATTAGGCCTCTTTAATGGTAGTATAAGCACTATTTCAGGATATCTATATATTTGGGTACACACATCTGATATGGGGAAACTGCTGCCTAAATTTAAGTTCTTCTATTATTCCCTACTAATTGTAGGGTTTTTATATGTTATTTAAAGTGTTTCAGTTTTTTGGTGCCGTCAGTGTAGAAATTTGTTACATGAATATTTATTTTAAAAAATGATATTTTGGGCTCTTTACTAGATTTGATCATTTCTAAAGCTTCTTCTTTATTAATATATAAATAGTTTTGAAACATACAGAAACATTAACACTATCAAAATAACGTTTGTCCATACAGGAGACCAAAAATACTAAAGATTAATACCAAGATACATATCAGCAGGTATCCAATGAATGGATACCTCAGCCAGGGTTACCAGAGATAACATAATCCGGGAAGGAACCAGGTTGAAGATGTGCACTGTATCTACATTAAAATTCACACCATCCCAAGATAGAGTGATCTCTTTCACATGTTAGCTTCTCTCCTAGCCATATGAGTCAAATTACTCCATTTCATGTATGAGTAGCACCATGTCTTTTGAATGTAATCAAGTCTAGTAAAGAGTCCAAATATTTTATTTTTTTATCTGTCAATAATATTTCCATTATCTTCTGGCTACGCTTCCTAACAACCCACTTGGGAGAGGCATTAGCAATGGATATGAATCCTATTAACTGATACATCAAGAAGTATGGTGCAGATATGATAGAAGAATAGTTGTCTGAAAATAAAAATGTCTTACCTGTTTTGTTTTCATCTACCAATTCCTGAACCAGAATTTGAGGTCAAACTTTTTCTTTGAGTTTTCTTTGAGTTTTGTATTGCAAAGGTCAAGTCAAAGAAAACACTGTAATACAAACTGGATAGTATATAAAAACATTACAAAATTAATTTTTCATTAGAAATTTTTCACAAAATTGAAATGTCTATACATAAGAGCTTGAAATGACTGTGGTTAGACAATAGGATGTGTCAAGGATTATTTTTATGAAACAGTGTAGATTGACGGTTATTTCAAGTTTCAAAATGGTTGTTGCATAATTTCGAGTTAGAGTTCAGAAGGGTAAAAGGACGCTTGTGTTACACATGTGTGGTCATTATCCTGAAAGTATATCAGAAACTTTCTTAAAAGAAACAGGGTTAGATGAGGGCCTGGTGATAAAATGTAAAACTGTATCCAGAAATTTAAAAGTTATATACAAAATGGATACTTTCCTTAAAGAAATTGGGTTAGAGGACCTGGTAATAAAATATATTTTATTTTTTTCAAATCTGTGTAGTTGTGACAGGCTTGTACTGAATATGAATTGAATTTCACAAGCCAATAATACTCTATTAAATATCTATTATTATATCTGTAATTATATCAATTATACCATATCATATTGAGCTGTACCAAGCACTTTCCTTATTGCTGCTTCTACATTGGGTTCTGAGTCTACCACTCTTAGTAGTATGTAAACCATGGCCATATGATGGCAGGTGTCTTGTAGGATGCAGGAAATGCTCTCGAGAGCCTGCACCGAGATTATAAACTTGACTGTCTTCTATCTGTAATTTCCCACTATCTGTTATCAATTTTTTCCCAATGCCGACAGTCAAACCAATGGTTTTTCTCCTTGCAACAATATTGGTCCATAATTAGACCTGCATACGTCAGGTCACATGCCATATCCTCTGTGAGCATGTGGTAAAAAAAGTAATTCCATGTACTAAGAAAGAATATTTCTTTTGTCTAAACGATGTTTTACAGAGATAGCACATACCACAAATGAAGATTTCCTTCAACAAACCACTGTTTTACAACATTTTCACATACTGCAAACAAGGATTTCTTTTTGTCAAAAAACACTGTCTTGCACTGATCTAACGTTGCAAATGAAGAAAAATGATGAGTGGTGCTTCTTGTAAATAAAATTATTTAAATGTTTTAATGTAAGAAATATTCATTCATGTTATGAAAAATCACAGTAAACGTTTTTCAACATAACAAATCTTCATTCACAGCATGTAAAATCGTGGAATAACCATGTTTTAACATAAGAAATCCTAGTTCGTGCCACAAATAATCACATTAAAATAGTTTAAGGTAAGGAATCTTTGTTTGCAGTACATAAAATTGCTGCAAAACCATGTTTTAATAAAATAATTATTTTATTCATATCATGTAAAATTGCGGCAAAACAGTTTTTTAACGTAAGAAATTATAATTTGTTGCATGTAGAATTGTTGTAAAACCATGTTTTAATGAAAGAAATCTTCTTTCGTGGTGGCATGCAAAATCGAGGTACAATGCATATTGTTTTAAAATAATCAAAGCTAAAACTTTCTGGTGCATTTTGAATGAGGGCTACATTTTATCATACAATTATGTGATACGTAATCATTACTACCTGAGTTTTAGATAAATAAAAATGTGACTGTGTTGAAATGCCTCAGTGAGTAAACATTGTCCAAAACTGTTGAGTTTTTTTTACACAGTTTACAACCAGAATAATGAATCCTCGGTACCAGAAGATGGAACTTCTCACTTTAATGTATATTGCATGGATATATTCTAAGAAAGCCATTCAAAACTCCCAGCTGAATAAAATCTCGGTTTACAGAAAGTTTTTTAATTCAGAAAATGTGCATTAGTATGATGTCAGAAGTCAAATTTTAGATCAGTTGAGAAAATTTGAACTCTGGAAATGTAAAAATAAAAATAAAACCCTGCAAAATTTTAGTATGAAAATTTTGTACAGATTCCAATTTCAATTCCAAATCAGAGTTCTGATGCTGAGTTCCATATTGCATAGTTTACTAAAACATGTTCATATGGAATTATATAATACACGCACTGGTGTTTCTTTTAAAGAATAAACAATAGAAACATCAAATATAAATGAGATATTTCTCTGAAGAAGTATAAAACATTGTTACTATTGGCTCAACACAAGTAATGATCTTTTATTCTAACATTATTCAACTTTTTAACTTAAGACAACTAAAGGAAATATGGCTCTTGTATTATATAAAATAATGAAGCATTCTATCCATAATATTCTGTAGCCTTCCTGTAGGCATGTGATCCATCACATATGAATAGGACGTGCAAGAGCGATCACACACCATTCATGCCCAAGACTGTTTTAACAAAGGGGATCCATGCATTCCTTACTATAAGAGGACTAAACCATTACAGCACAATTGTTTTTCCTCTCCTAAGGTGGTTGTTAGAAGGACCTTGTATCTTAGTTTTAGCCATGGCTCCAGATAATATCCTTTCTTGTGGAATGGCCCCTGTGCGACCTATATACAAGCATATAAAATACATGTTACATGCACAACAACAACTGTTTGTCAACCGCTTCCAATATTTTACATTTGGTTGCTGTAATGTTATATATTTGTTACTTTGTAGATATTGATTGCAAAGACATTGTGGTTTCCCTTTCCAACAGCAGTAGAAATGCTCCTAAATGCGGCACTGTCCAATTACCATGTATAAGTCTTGATTATGCGATAACTCGGAGAGTATTGGATGGCGATTGCATTCTTTTAGATGGAGGAAATGGAACTGCTTTTAAATATAATGTGAATAAACCAATTATAATTGGAAAGAATATAAGTATTACCGGATTATCTACATCTGTCCCTGTTATCACATATTCTGATCCAGTGGATATATTTGTTCCTATTTTCCAATTAAGAGGTGCATTTATAACAATAACATCAATCTCTTTTCAACATTTTTCATGTTTGTTTGATCTGCAGTCAATATCAAGACAAGTAATATTAATAAATTGTTTTTTTGATACATTTGTAAGTCTTTTTACACCAAGAAATACTGAAAATAGGTTCATGGTAATAAATATTTCAAATAGTTCGTTTTATAATTTCAATCACGTAGTTAATGTGAATGGTAATAATATGTTTATAAACATAAGCCAAAGTAAGTTTATTGGATGTGTTTCCAAGTCATGTGCTTTGTTTTTAACTGAAGATATGCCAAAGGTGTTGTTTCAATGTGTTATTGAAGCTACATATAATACAGTTAATCTTACAATATCATACAGCAAATATTTGTATTTGTCAAGAGCAATATCTATTCGAAATGGGAATGGTGGTGTCAACATTATTCATAGCACCTTTCAAGACAATTACATCAGATTGTGGCATGGTGAGTTAATAAACAATGAGTTGTTGCATTCTAACGTATATGTAAGTGGGTTTGTTGAAGTGGTTGTTAAAAATTCAAATTTTACAAACAATATTGCTCTTAGAGGAGGTGCACTTGCAATAGAATCATTTGCAAACGTTACGATAATGGAAAGTCGATTCTTAAACAATTCAGCAGCTGACAATGGAGGTGCCTGCTATTTTAATGCATTTAATGCAACTCTTGCAATGTGCAATTTTGAAGGTAACTTTATCAAACCATCAATTCTTGGCACAATTATACCACTTGCAGTAAATATTCACCCTGAACTCCTTGGACAAGGTGGAGCTGTTATGAACATTGGTAACCTAACTATCAGTAGAACGAATTTTACAGGAAACACAGCTCCAACATTTGGTGGTACTATATATCATTCTTCGTCACCATTAAATGTAAATAGTCCGTTAGAGATGTCTCAATGCTATATTGTAGGATCTGTAGATAGCCATTATATTGGTAGTCTTTTATATGCAGATGCTGTTGGTAACTTCAGGGACATCACATTTAATGCAATATCAGCATCAGAGCACGAATCAATATTTTTCTACTATACAAAAGATGTCAGTTCGTTTGAAGACCTAACAATGAAGAGTGTCTCATTTAATTGTCCTGTTAATTATAAGTTGGAAAGGAAAAGTGTGTTGTCCCCAAATTTTAATCATTATGTTATGTTAGTTTACTTTTGCTCATCATGTGAGAAAGGAACATATAGTTTAGACTGGGAGTACCAAATGATTAATAATTATAGCAACATAACAAATAATACCATCACTTGTAATGCTTGTCCAACAGGCGGTATTTGTGACAAAGGCATTATCAGTAATGATAATTTTTGGGGTTATGTAGATAATTTTAATCAAGTGCACTTTATACCATGCCCACCACTTTACTGTTGTTCAGAATATGGTAATAAGTGCATATCCTATCACACTTGTGAATATCAACGAAAAGGGACTTTGTGTGGTGAATGTGTTTCTGGTTTTTCCGCAAATCTTCTTGTAGAAGGTTGTGTGGAAAACAAGTATTGCGGTGGAGTTAAATTATGGATGTTATTTATTTGTGGTGTACTGTTTTACGTTTTTGCGGTAATGTATTTTAAAGACATAACAAAGTTCTTCAAGAAAATAATACAAAGCAATAAATCTGTTGATCCATTAAGAGAAAACCTGATTTCAGGTTATGCTGGATCTGACAATAATGTAATATCAACAGAAGAATTTGGGAAAGTTACAGATTGTGATGATTCCATTGAAGTTAATGTTTTTACAGATAGTAATACAGATAATAGTTACATTGCTGCTGGCATTTTGAAGATCTTAGTATTTTTCTACCAAGTTCAATATCTACTTCATGTCAATGCAGCTTCAAAAAAGCATTACAAAATCTCTTGGTTCTGGGGAGACTTTGTGTCTTCAATATTTAATTTGAAGCCTGCCCTTAGTGGAAAGATGTTTGTAGCTTGTGCAATGAAAGATATGGATGCAGTTGGAGTAGAATTTACCATAGTATTGTTCATTTTATGTATATTGAGTATTCTTGGGAGCATGTACTTAGTTATAGCTATAATGTCTTATTTGAAAAAACAAATCACCAGATATTCAAGCAGCACAAACACAAGAAACATAATTACACTAGATGGAAAACTGCTGTCACATGAAAAGATTCCCTTTGAATGGAGAATAAAATGTGGTTTTTTACAAATGCTTCTCCTCTGCTATACTCCAATAAGCAAATTTATACTTCAAATGCTAAATTGTGTTGCAATTGGAAATTCCAAACACCTGTACATTAATGGCACTATTATATGCTATACATGGTGGCAGTATCTAGCTGCTATCGTATTAGCTGTCTGGGTAGCACCTTTTTGCATTTCATTGTACATTAGCACTCAGCTGCTAAAAACATGTAAAATTGCACCCCACAAGTTTTTAAAGTCACTTGTGTTTCCTCCTTTGGCAATTTATTACTTATTGAAAACGAAGATGTGTGATTGTTCAGGGTTTTTGTCACACAAAGAAACAGCAGAAAGCAAGCATTTGTTGTTGGTGTTTAATGAGCCATTTAAAAGTCAATTTGAAAAATGGGAAGGAATGTTAATTTTCCGAAGATTTATACTGACCATTTTGTATGTTTTTGTTATCAATCCAGTTTTGCGATTGTATATTATGCTGTTTATACTGATGTTGTTTTTATTGGATCATATTCGAGTTCAGCCATACAAAGCCCTGTTCTTGAATTGGTTGGAGACTGTATCACTGGCAATATTATGTTTATTGGATGGTATAAATCTGTTTTGGGCTCACAGTTATTTGTCTGACATAACAAATATGTTATTGTTACATGTTATTGGTGAAGTGTTTTTATATATTGAGCTGATTGTACTACTTGTTCCAGTGTGCATTTTAATTTTCCTAGCTCTTGGTGCTGTTGTTTTCAAACTTTTATACTGTATTAAGAGATGCTCATCAAAACAAGTTTAAAAGATACTTTAGATTAGTGGAAAACTTTAGCATTCATTTTGACATCAAAAATTAATTAATAAAACAAAACAAAATTGCATGAAAATGAATTTGAATTTGACCTGTGTTTTGTAACACACAGTCACTATTAAGTTACTAGTAAGCCATAATTTAAAGGGATTCCTGCATAAAAGATAAGTTGGGCTCATATGAAAGCCCTTCAAAAATGATGAATAACCCTTTTATCATCACAATATTCTCCATTTATTTATTCAATTTTATTGCAATATTTTAATTTATATTCTGCAACAGTATTTAGTGTTGTTATTCTTGTCTTATACGTTTTCTATATTCGAAAGTGAAACATAAACGAAATGCCATATTATCACGTTTACGGATTACCTAACTGATCTCAAGATAACCCGCATCTAAGTTTTAATAAGGTATCAACCTAGAAAACAAACAAGGCTCTTAGAAAGCAGTGGCTTCATAATATTCGTGGAATTGGTCTGCTTCTAGTCTACTAGTTCGCTTCCTAAAGACTCTAGTTTCTACATCTGCTCGGAGCCATTTGATGAAGATTGTTTCCAATGTGAACTTATTCTGGTACTGTGAAACACAGTATTAATTACATCTTCTTGCCAAAATTATTTTTATTTAGCTTCCAGAAACACACTACATTGTGTTTTAGATTACTCAAAGTTCCTTCATTTACTATAAGAATGAATTATGAAAGTGTATTTGATCGCATATAAACATTCTTGCATCATTGTCGGGGGTGGCATATAGGAAATAAAGATACACAATATGTTTAGTTTCATTTTGACGTTGCTGTTATGAGCTTTGTCAGACACACAATTATGAATGTGTCAGCTTCCGAAAAATACATTGATTACCTAAAAACAACAACGATGTATAATTAAACAATCAAGAGGAAAACAAAATTTTGTTACAATCCCTTGGATTTTTTATTGCAAAGTTTTTCCGCGTCATTCCTTTCAAATACCGTAGATAATTTATTGATGACTTTTGAACTCATTGCATTGTTTGCTTTGATTATTGGAAGAATAGAATGGTTTCATTTTTCAAAAACATGCACATGTTGCACTCATGAAGAAAACAACGTACAACTTTTTATAAAAAGCTCTAAACCCTTAGGTTTTGTATGTTTTAAACTTTTACGTTGTGGATTAAAATTATAAATAATGGAAATTGGAATCAGAAAGCATAAAGAGTGTAAAATTGTAAGAGACTTCAACGAATGAAGGAATTATTAAAATAATCATCTTCAACCTTCAACAACAAAAACTTTTCTGGAACTTCATTTGTGTCTTGACAACAAAGACCTTCTGTGTATACGAATATTCATCAACATCTACCACTACACTACTTTATACTTCCGATTCTCTGTGGTTCCTCCTGTTCACTATCACTGCAACCAGTATCATTCTCGTTAGAAACCACTGTCAGTTTCATTTGTGCCAGATTTGACTGGGTCATGTTCGTATGCATTCAGCTTTGATATTGTCTGCTATTGAATCTTTACCGGAACTGTCGCTGCTTTCTGAAGTGTTTTGATCGTTGCTATTTGATATGCTGTAAATATTTAACTAATTCAGTATGATTATAGTTAGTGAAGGGTAAATTTGATGCAAGTTGGACATGGCAAATTGGAAATTACGGCTAACTTCCCTATCAAGATTCTAATGTTTTTAACTTTATGACGCCACTTGGTTTCATTAGAACCCAGTACTTTTTACTTTGGCACGATGTTTAAAATGTTAGAAAATTTTATAAACTTTGTGCAAGTGTAATTCAATTTCAGATTCGCTGTACAGGCAAAAAATGTCAGTTTTAGAATACCATTACTAGACAGATTATATGTAAATTTCTTATTTTTGTTTCCTTCCACTTTAAACACTTTAAAGGGATCATTCTCTGAAAAATCAAGTAAGCTTTAAAATAACCACATTGCAAATATCTAAATGAATTCAAAATTATTTTTGTTTAATGTTGCATGCATAGGAAATAACGCACGGCGAAAGTTTGTTCCATCGTCATTCCGCCATTTTATTTTGCTTCCCGCTCATCTGTCTT
>JANTOQ010459906.1:0-11464 GCA_027564595.1 Bythotiara depressa | reverse complement strand
CACAGTTGGAAATAAACAAAATGACTTTAGAAGAAAAGTGTCTCAAAAAGAACAAAAAAGAAGCCTGGAAAAGAAGTTACTTCCTTTAATCTGCTTTGCCTTTTATCATTGACTTCTTCTTTTTCATCCCAGACAATACAATCAATGATATAGAGGGAGGTTGCATATCAATTTGTGTTAACTTTTTATTTATTTTTGATGACTTACTGTATGATAAAAATACATGTACAAAATAATACACATACAGGTTAAGTGTTAGTGGTCTTTATAATTCATGCTGAGAGCGAAAATAAATAGGCTAGTAAAAATAAACACAATAGTTTATTGCAAAATTTAAAAATATATTATAATTTGAGGCAATAATTACTTTCAATGTGTAATTATTTTGAACAATGACCAAACTTTTAACTAACCGCAGCCGTATTACATCTAGTGGCAAAGATATGAACAATTTCAAATAGAAGAGCTTGGAATGACCAAAAATCTTCCCTGTTTGGTCACAACCCGTTAGGGCATGAAAACCTAACAATACTTTACACAAATCAGACTCAAGGTTTTCATAAACTAAGTCTTGTTGTCGTGTTTGGAATATTTAGTTCATCAAAGTACATAGCTAAGCAGAATTAACAGGACATCTGTATCAGAGCAGGAAATGACAAGAAATAGATTTCTCACTGAAATATCAAGTGCATGGAGTACAATTCCAGTATCGGCCTCTTCATGATTGTACTTTCTTAATTCTGGATTGAGATCTATTATGTTGGTTATACATGTTGTTCTATACACAATAACGTATTCAACTGTCAATTCAACACTGAATTTGTTACTAAGATATTCTGTGAGCTCCTTCTTTGTTTTGATTGATGAAAGAAACTGTTTAGTTGTGAGATGACCAATCTGAGTTGAATCAGAGACTGTAATGAAGAAACACCTTTGGTTCTTTTAGGTCTAGTATTTGATTTCAGTGATTTTTCTTCATATCTATCAAAAACCACTCTAAACTTCATGATATCCATTAGCCTCGTGATTAATCATATCAACAAACTGACTTGGAAACTCAGAACAATCCTTAAGCTTGGCCTTCTTTATGTTAATTTTTTTAAACATTTTCAGCCTACAAATATTCTTAATTTGTTCTTATTTTTTTCCCAATCTCAGACTCAGTGTTATTATAAATTTGTTCTTATGAACAGGTGTATGGAATTAAAGCTTTGTTGTGGAATAATTTGTTTACACAAATCTGCAATCAAATCCCATATTGAAATTAAATATGTATCAATTGCTATATTACCTTATCGACTTTGTTTTTCTGTTGATAAACAGCAATGGCAGTACCATGTATTTGATTTTTACCATCTGGGGTGTCAATATGTATTGTCAATTGCAAAGAATATAGAATGATCCATTGCCAATGATGATGGGATGAAAACTCCATTATCTTCTTTTCTTTCTTTCAGGACTGCATTAAAAATACTTTTCTTTAACTTTATTGTAAGAAATTGCCCCAGACTTTTAATTCAAGTTGTATGGTTTATATACAATCCTAAACCTACATTCTCTATTTTATAATACATTTGAGAATTGCCAATTTCAAGCTGATATTTCATCTGTCGTCTTGTTTTTAAACCCTGAGCTGTGTACAAAGAGTGATGTAGTATTCACGAGCTTCCCAACTTCAGGCATTCGGTTTTTGTTAGCATACATCTCATGGCATAGCCACACATGTTTTTTAGTGCCAGGGGCGTTACTATCTATCTATCAGATGATTTTTGGCGATAACATCCAAACATTCTAAGACTCCTCTGTATTGGTTTCTGTTCGCAGTGCATCATGATCATCATGAGACCCCTGTCTCTAACCTGCGTCAAGATCCGCTTTTCCGCGGGTCTATATGCAGGCATGCTCTCCTCCACCTTGCCTTTTATTAAAATGACAATATTTTTCGAAAGTATATTCTATTATGCGAAGGAGATTTTACTATATTGTGCATGCTCACAATGAACATACAAACTACGCCTAACTTTCTCTGTTCTTACCTTCTTTGCAGAGCCAGTGAAAAAGGTTGTGAGAAAGAGGTTGAAGTAGAAGATATAAATAAATTTTTTATTTATTTGTTTACTGTCCGTAAAAAGGCCAGTGAATTTTATTTTTTAACTATTTGGTACTTTCTTTTTTGAGTTGCTGCAAGTTTTATCTGTTTAGCTAGCTATCTAGCTAGCTTATCTGTTTAGCTAGCTATATACATAGCTAGCTTGGTACAGATCTTGTTTTAGTTAGCTAGCTAGCTAAAACCAGCTAAAAATAACCACTGACCCTTTATCTCACAAAAATACCAGTGCTGCTGAAGTGAAGTTGATTTTTATCAACACTAGGAAGGTGTATCTTCCTATCATAGCTGAAGTCCTGTGAAAGTAAAGCTGTTTCAAGCAAAAAATACATTACTTTAAGAGATCCCTCTAGTCACACACACATCTTGCTTCTGTAATTTTATGGCTTTATATATATTTTCCTGATTTATATGTACTGCGTCCCACTGTAGTAGAGACAGGAGTGTCCTCCCAATCTCCCTTGTTAATTATGTACAAATTGTAGGTAGCTAAACTACCAAAAATAAACTCATTTTGAAGGCATAACAGTTTTTTTTTACTGTTCCTCTAAATGATGACTTTTTACCTGGGTGATTTTTAGTAGAGTTACACTAGCAGTTAGTATTTATAGTGTAGATGTAGAAAAAATTTGTTCGCAAACTTATGCAAAATTAATTTTGAGACTTGTAGCTAGATAACAAAACGAAACTTTAAAAATTGAGGAAATGTTGACATTTTAGCAGAAACACCCTTTTCGCTTAAACTTGAGTATTTTTTTGCCATGAATGTGTCCAAAGCATACTTTTCCATCTTCCGCATATAGTATCAATGTGCAGCATATAGTATCAATGCGCACGTGTTATTTTTAACCATTTAGAGCTGGCTAACTACTCAAAAAGAGTGTTTTTAAAGGAAAAAGTATGCGAAATGTTGACATTTCAGCTGTAATTCACTTACTGCATAAATTTTTAAGCTACGACTGTGTTCAAACTAAACTTTTCTTAGCCTGTGAGTTAGTAAATATGTGTACATGTCTTTTTAGACCTAGCTGACTAGTGTTTTGGTCTTTTTTTAGGGGAAAGCTAACTACATACATCAAGCAGCATTTTTGAAGTAAAAACCTAGCTAACCTCTATCACCATTTATTTAAAAAATTTTAGCTATGTAGCCATCTTTACCTTCATGACCTTGTGTAAATGTTGTAAGAGCCTTTGTAATAGTGAGTAGAGGTCCCTCCCAGCTCCCTGGTAAATATTGAATCATTTGGAGCTAGCTAAGTACCTCAGAGTTATGTTTTATTGCATTACGTTTTTTTAAATTTATTTTGTTCTTCTAAATTATGACTTTTTGCCACTGTAATTTTTTAGTAGAGCTACACTAGCAGTTAGTACTTATAGCGTAAATGTAGAAAAAAAATCACAATTATTTTTTAGACTTGTTTACACAAGGAAACTTTGAAAATTTATTAGGAAAAGTTGACATTAATAACCGAAACAGCCTTTTCGCTTAAACTTGTGTATTTTTTTTACCACAACTGTGTCCAAAGCATACTTTCTAATTTTTGTATATAGTATCAATGTGCACGTGTAATTTCTAACCATTTACAGCTAGTTAACTACTCAAAAAATGTTTTTGAAGGAAAAAGTATATGAAATGTTGATATTTCAGCTATAATTCACTTATTGCATAAACTTTTTTGTTTTTAAGCTACCACTGTGTTCAAACTAACTTTTCTTAGCCTGTGAGTTAGTAACTATGTGTACGTATCTTTTAAAAATATTTAAGAGTGAGCTAACTAGTGTTTTGGTACTGTTTTTAGGGGAAAGCTAGCTACATACCTCAAATATAGCATTTTTAAAGTAAAAACCTAGCTAAACTCCATCACTATTTATTTTGATTTTTTTTTAGCTATCTTTTCCTTCATGACCTTGTGTAAATGTTGTAAGAGCCTTTGTTATGTGAGTAAAGGTACCTCCCAGATTCCTGGTATATTTTGAATCATTTGGAGATAGCTAAGTGTATATATACCTCAAAGTTAGTGTTTTTGAATTGAGCAGCTAGCTAGCTACTTGTGTTTTTTTACATTTTTCTTCCAAAATTATGACATTTTGCCACTGTAATTTTTTAGTAGGGCTGCACTAGCAGTTACCACTTAAAGTGCATTATTAATAAAACATGGAAACACCAGTAACATGCTGTTACGACCTGTAGTTACATGCTGTAATTAGTAGTAACGACCAGGAACAGAAAGGCAAAAATCTTCCGGGGTCGAAAATTCTGCATTCTGTAGGTCTACGAACATCCAGAATAAATTTTTAACGAAGCAAAGGAGACATATGAGCATCACGTGCGCTATTATCGAAAGCGCAGGGGGTGAGTTATGTTTGAAAAAAATTCAAATCAAAATATAGTTTTGCAAATAAAGTGCCAATAGTTTCCGGACGCATTTTGATGTACGTTCTTTATTAGTCTTCTTAGAATGCATTTAAAAGGTTTTTAACCCCTAAACAAGTGTTAGATGAGTGTAAGACCTTCAAAAAATACCCCCTATTTTCCGTATTTTCCATACCAAGCTTGCTTAACCTCTCATAAAACATATCGCATTTGCCACAAAAATATGAATGATCGAGAAAAACTTTTCTTCAATTGAAATAGCTGCCGTGCTTGGAGCGAGAAGAAAACAACAAATATATACTCACTTTATAAAATTAAATACTGTAATATAATACTGTCAAATAATATTTTTATGGTTGATATGTCTTTATTATAATTATCTGCTTTTGCATTTGTGACTTGCTTCAACGTTGAAATTTTAGCGAAATTCCAACTCTTCAACTTTCACAATTTTTGTTAGCTAGCTTCCGCAACGGAATCATGCTAAAACCCTAAATAACTACTTCTACAATGCCGTATATGATGCATTACTACATTAAATATGTTGTAAATACTCCCTAATTAATAAATAAATTGTTTTTATAAGGGAATTGTGTATAAAATAGCGATTTTCCTTAAATGTCCTCGTTTTTTCTAAATTTAGACAAAAATTTATAACGGTAGTTACATTTAAAATTTTGAACTTTGGAGTTTTGTATGCTGTGTATGGAGGCTAGACACGTAAATATACTAAAACTAAACTAAATAAAACTGAACTGATATGATTCTAACTAGAGGTAAGCTAACCCGATATTAAGCAGTTGAACAGCTGTACTACATTTGACATTTTAACTGTAATTTACTATTGCATAAACTTTTCTATTTTTAAGCTACGACTGTGTTCAAACTAACTTTTTCTTAGCCTGTGAGTTAACATTCACTGCTATTTGGTATAGCCATCGATGTTCAAGTGCAAAGCGCTTGTTGTTACAGCCTCAGTGCAAAGCGCTTGTTGTTACAATTTTTCCAGCGGTACAAATCTTATTGTATCCTTGATCTGTATGGAATTAAGCTTTGGAATATTTATATATAAACGTAAGTATATATAAATATATATATGGACTATTGTCGTGACAATTAGGTAAAAATATTTGGCCCATGACGTCATAACAAGTGCTATTGGCGTCAGCAATTTACATGTTTTTTTTTGTTTTTTTTTACAGTAAGTGCGTTGATTTTACTTTTAAAAGGAAATATTTTCTAAATATATAATCAGCTATGCTACAAACATAAGTATATATGTTATAATCAGTCCCTCTATTGTTAAAAATACATAATAAAGCCTTAGGGAGAATTTGGTTTTTGATCATATTTTTATCAAAAATAATATCTTTGCGCCATTTTGCTTCTTATAGAGATTTAGGAAAAGTCACAAAATTTCAAGTTAATAACTTTATGCGATCAAAAGTTATTAAGTTATAATTTTCCGCGGGCAAAAATGACCCCGCCCCCAGGCTTAATAGGGTTAAATCAGTACATGTATTCCAGAATACATGTACTGCATGAAGTATTTCATGACATGGGGGTAGTACTTAACCCATAATTATAACATGGATAAATTGTTTTTGTTCCTAAGATGACCTTTTAAGTAAATGTTTTCATCTAGGTGATTTTAATGTAAATGTTTTCCTCTGTGTGGGTTTTAATGTAATGTTGTCTTCTATGTGGCTTTTAATGTAAATGGTTACCTCTGTGTGGCTTTTAATTAAAATGTTTTTCTCTGGGTGGCTTTAATTAAAATGTTTTCCACTAGGTGTCTTTTAATGTAAATGTTTTCCTCTGTGTGGCTTTTAATGTTATTGTTTTCTACTGGGTGGCCATTTAATTAATATAATTGTTTTCCTCTAGGTGGCTTTGGTTATGACTTTTCATCAGATGTGAGCAGATTACCAGACGCTTTAGATGCTGTTTCTAAGGGAATTCTTCAACATGGCGTTACCTCGTTCTGCCCTACATTGGTGACATCGCCTGTAAACATCTACAGACAGGTATAAATAATACATTGTTGGTTCAATTCTGTGCGGTTATATTATATTGCAAGCTTTTTTAATAGATTTTGTATGGTCTTAAGTTACATATGTTATGCAATCATATATATTGATTTGTAGGTACTGCCACAGTTGAAGAAAAGGCCTGGTGGAAAGCATGGGGCACAAATAATAGGTATATAAGAGCGCTTCTTGTTTTTAGATGTACTAGGTTTTTATCTGTCTCTTACAACAAGTTATATTCTTAGTATATAATATATACTCTTTTTAGACAGTGTAAGCAATAAAACAGGACTGCACCCCACGACATATTGCATTTGCATTCTACATACTGGTTTGGTTTGTAGAGCAGGCACAACGTACAAACTTGGCCTATTTAGGTTTAATTGAAAGATGCTTGCTTCCCTCTTCAACGGGAGAACTTACGTGCGCATGTTGAGTGATATTTGTAGGAAACACGTTTGTTTATTATAAAGTTGACAAGAAAATAGGTAAAAGTAGATACTGTAGAATCTACTAATTAACTGTTTCCCTGAGCAATTCGGGGATAAATCGGCGGAGGTTTATACAAATTTGACCGAGCTTGCGAGGAAATTTTTTATCAACCAAGGGCGATTTCGACCCGAATTTGCCCGGAAAAACTGTTAATTAGTAGATTAGTACCTGATCGCAAGCTTGGTCAAATTTTGTATAAACCTCAAAAAGTAATCAAGGTGCAGTTTACAATGTATTATGGTCAGACTAAATGGGGAAGAGAAGTGCATGATTGGCCGTTATTTCAAGCATCGTTTCTACTCTTGCAGGGATAATAATAATTACTGCGTCCATGTCTATGTTTTTCTTAGAATTGATGACGAGGAACGGAAGATTAACTAACTGTGGCCTAAACCGAGCAGACATATTCTGAAACAGAAATAAATAAATAAGCCTGATCATCTGCAAAACTAACATTTTCCCGCCGGGTAATTCGGAAAAAAGAAATCCGGCCATGTGGACAGTTTTAGCCAATCACAGTTACGCATTTAAAGGTTTGTTCACACGATCAGGTACTAATATGTGATATTATATGTATTACTTCATGGCAGGGGCACATTGTGAAGGACCCTTCATCAACACGGAGAAGAAAGGAGCTCACGATCCTAACCACATCAAACATGGTTCCACAAATGGAATTGATACTTTGAAAGAGACGTATGGCTCGTTTGAAAATATTTCTATTATTACAGTAGCACCAGAATTACCTGGAATGTTGGATTGCATCTCAAGTCTCGACGACTTGAATGTTGTCGTGTCTATTGGTAAGAAGCTGAATCGAATATTTATATTTATAAACATAATATTTATACTCGATAGGGAATGAGTGCTCCATGTGATTAAGAAACATTCAACTTATTAATGCATGGTAAAGAGTGCTAAGTTAGTTTTCCCAATCCTTTGAAATGTTAAAAACAGACTAGAGCTAGTAACTATTCTTAGTAATTATTATTTCAGGACACTCTACTGCGAATTTGGTTTGTGGAGAAGAAGCTGTATGTAGAGGTGCGTCATTCATTACACATTTGTTTAATGCAATGTTACCATTTCATCATCGAGATCCTGGCATTGTTGGCGTCCTCACAAGCATGGTTACACCTAAACAGGCCTTCTATGGACTCATATCAGATGGTATTCATACTCACCCCACTGCAATTCGTATCGCACATCGCAGCCATCCAAAAGGTTTGTAACATAGATCGTTTCTCGATGTAACACTAATAGCTAGTTTTATCACATGACGACACAAACCTAAATTTATTATTAGTTCATTTTAGGAACTGACATCCAAAATAACTTGAGTATATTTTCATCCATTGTTTAGTGCTAGGAGAGTTATCGTAAGGTTGGTAGACATTTAATTGTTTGTTCTCTCTCAAAACATTGTTATAGTACACGGACTAATACAGGACATATTTTATAGCGAAAAGCGCTATTGGGCGTCAAAATTAATAAAAAATGTCCATATAATTTTTTATTGTGCTGTTCTTTACTTTAGTTATGTGCAATATACCTACAAATACTGCCAAAAAGTGGTGTATTATTACTTCTAAGACAAATAATCAATGTCTGTGGCTTTTCCCCTGGACCCTACTTTGGGTGGCTAGCGCCTCCCAAATTCAAATCCTGTATTAGCCCCTGGTACATGGTAATAAAATAAGACACCGTTATATAAGAACACGTCCATCATATGAATCTACTTAGACGCCACATGCATTTTTTGAATGCATTTTTATATTCTAGGACATTGTCACCACTTCTGTGTGGAAAAACTGGTTTATTTTGCTTATATTAGTTGATATGAAATGAATTGAGAAATCGTATTGTTTTCTGATTTTGATATGGTTGTTTACTGTAACCTTACTGTTGTATCTTCTAGGAATTGTGCTGATCACTGATGCAATATCAGCTCTTGGGTTGCCACCAGGCATACATAAGCTTGGTACGATGGATGTGTGTATAACAACAAAAGATGCAAAGCTGGTTGGAACTAATACATTGGCTGGAAGGTGCGTGAACACTAAATTTTGAAAGTTAAATAGACACTATCTCTATTCAATTATTCACGTAATATGAATATTTTTTAAATTAAGTAAATATAATTTTATCCAAATAATAGATCCTTGCTTTAAAATACATTTTTTATTTCAGCATATGTTCCATGGATAACTGTATTCGACATTTCAAGAAAGGAACAGGTACACTCTTATTCCCTTTATACATAATTTACTATGTTTATCTTTTGTAAAATGGTAACAATTTTTAGATCAGAAAACAGGAGATTTTTCAGATCAGTGAAGCAATTTGCTTAAATGTGAATTTAAGTGTTACAGGTTCATTACTATGTATTTGTAATGACAAAACGTTGCGGTTTTACTACGTTCTTAAATGGTGTTCCAATAATATTGAGGCTCTATATGCAGGTTGTTCCGTGGTAGATGCTATTGAAGGTGCCACCCTCCATCCAGCGCAGTTGCTTGGAATTACTGATAAAAAAGGAACCCTTGACTATGATACAGACGCAGACTTTGTTTTAATGGATGATAGCAACTTTTGTGTTCAAGCTACATTCATCGCTGGTGAGGTTGTTTGGATTAAAGAAGGCTCGTCAATGATCAAGTTGAGACAATATTATCCATGAAATTATTTTAGAAATTAATTGTTAATTTGTAGTATAATTCCTCGTGATTGCTTTTTATATTTATTCTTGTTTTTCGATATACATATATATACCAAAATTTTAATAATAATACAAATTTTAACAATTATAATTATCAGTGCCAATCAATCACTATAACTACTTGCATTTGTAAGAGGACGACGTTTTTTAACTGACTTATAAAATCTCCTAATATTTCAAGTGCATTTGCTAGATAGATGGTGAATTCTGTGGAATCACAATCAATACAACCTGCTTGTGGACCTCCAGTATCCGCCTCAAAGAATATTATGTGGTATTACCAACACACTGCTACGTTCACAAGTAGCATTAGTTGAGTGTTGGGATGAAAAGATAACGAGAAATTTCCACAAACCCTAGAGGATTAAAATCGATGAGTCTGTGCGCAGTATAGGTAAAGTAAGTTAGTAAATATTTAATATAGCCATATACATGAATACAAAACATTTCATTAAATAACTAACAAAGGATAAATAGTCAAGCTAATTCAGAACTAATCACGGGTAATAGAACTTAGAATCGTTAAAGATTTCTGTTGGTGGGAACAAGGATATATAAGAGTTTTACATTTACATACTAAAAAAAGAAAATTAATACATTTTTTGTAGAATCTTGTTGTTGATTTGTAAATAGCATTCAGTTGTAATTTTACGCCCCTTGTTAGTATATAATTTAGTTGAAATTGTAAAATAAATAAGTTATTTTCCATTCATTTTGTTGTCTTTGTCTAGTTTGTGCACCCTCATCTTTGAATATATATATATATTCATATTAGATGCATATTCAATGTAATGAGATTTTTAACCCTAGCAGCCAGTTATATAGCTATTAAAAATTCCCAGACCACTCTCGGGGTAAATAGTTTGTATATATTTTATATACCATGCCATAATTGTATTACTGACTTTAAATAAAGTGAATTCTTTTCATTGAACATTAATGAAAATATACATTTGAACAATATTTATGACAGTTTATATTTATTTATGACTGAATAAAGCAGGTTCATTATAATAACGTATGCAGCATTAAAAGGACTCAGTAGTTCGGGTTCCATCCAGACTTGTTGCGTCGACAGTAATATAAATGTATCTTACTGCTGCTCCATGCATTTGTGTATAACACTATCCGAGTTGATATTGAGTTCTTTCAGGAACGGCACAAAATCTGTGCATTTTTTCCAAAGAAATCCTAGTGTTGTTCCTTCGAGATAGAACAGCCTGAATTCTGAAAATTCAATTAACAACTGGTTGTGGAGTTCTCGGTAACGATTGTTTTTTGTAGTTTTTGCAGTCTGATATTTTTCTAAACAGCAAGTCAATTCGATTACCGTGAGTTTAGTACCCGATTGGACAACTATGCCGGGCCGTTGTGAATCAAAGAGCGTTGAAGGACATTCGAATACGAGCTGGACACAATTGGCAAATATTTTCATTACATGTGTAAGCTTCGTCTTGATATGATGGTATTAAGTATTGAGTCATGTCTCCATTTGTAGCGATTTAGACATACGACAGTATGATAAAACATGAAGGTGCGTTTGGTAACCTCCATACGAACTACAATTTGGTGATTCGATGCATTTCCATTGGAACAAATTTGAGTTTTTTGTCAAGCATAATATGAGAGCTACTCTGCAAAAGTTAAAAATGATTTGCGGGTGATTTTTCGTAAGGAACTGCCTTGTGATGATAACCTTTTGAAAGCATTCCTTTAACCCTATTTTGGTTGGGGAGGGGAGG
>JANTOQ010459794.1:0-20831 GCA_027564595.1 Bythotiara depressa | reverse complement strand
ATATTTATGTTGTTTATACTTTTATACTATTTTGTTTGTAATGTTATCTTGTTTTTATGCGGAAAATAAACTTACTTACATAGATTTAAATTTTGTAATATTTGACACTTGGTGTCACGTGACCGCATTGTTAACACTTACGGTCAAAAAGCATCAAAGTCAAGATACTTAAAAACATCAACACATTATGACGTGGTATTCAAGAATTACAAACGAGTAAAAATGATGTCACAATTTCCTTATACGGCCGTATCTAGAGATTTCGAGTTGGATATTGGGCAAATAATAATATTTTCTTACATAACTTCTTGAGCTCTTTCATTGTAGAAACAAACAAACGTGGTGACTATAGACTTGACTGGGGAGAAAGTATGAGGAAATTTGGTTAGTTTACTATAGTATATCTAAACGATTGTAGTAAACTGGAAATGCGTGGTCAGCTTTTAACATTTTAATGAATAAGCATACATCTTGATAATATTAATCTTTTCATTGGACACCTTCGTAATTTTATAAGGAACCAGGGCATATGATCAGCTTTTACCAAATTTACCCCCTGGAAAAAGCAAAATAGCAAAAAAATGACCAATGATTTAATTTCTTTCCGGGGCAATATGCTTTCGAGGGTTAATAACGTAACTTTGTTTACTCGTCTTTTCTCTATAACTGTTCCTGTGGAACAATTTCCTAGATACAAACTACAAAACAACACTATCTTTCTGTTTAAGCGAACAGTAAAAGAAATGCTACTAAATAGCAACAACGAAACAAACATATTTTTTAATGCCATTGATGTTTATATTGCACGTTTATTAATTATAATTTGGTGATTAATTAATTAACTATTAATTCTATATTTATTAATATGGGGCTTACTGATTAGATTCTTATTCTTATTCTTGTTCCAGCTGTCATTACTATATAACAACAACTTTGTCAATATCTTTTAACGGCGAAATATAAACTGAAACTAAAACTGACGTTCAAGTGAAGTTCCGTGGTTATATCAAGATGGCTGAATCAAACCTTTATCGGAATATCTAAGTATGTAACGCCAGTACTTCGTACCTTACACTCCCCAGCTGGATACGATACAACTTTCCATTTTTAGAAAAAACTGCAAAAGTCCCGAAAAGGCCGGCCATATAGTGTACTGCTAATTGTAAACTACCTGTAAACTTAAGGAAAGTTTGTAAATTAAAAATTTCTGATATATAAGGTTTCAAAGACTTTATTCGTGCAGTTATTTATAGCGGGAAGAATCTTATGGTTTCACAAGAATGTGAAAATCAAAAGATTCAATTTATAAAGTTATCAAGGGATGTCATTATCAGGCATACTGTTGAGGTATATGTATCACTTTGAAGTAGATCTAACATATCTTCTTCGAAAATTCTTCGGAAATCAGCCAACACCTATGTAACTAAAGAATGAGAACTTAAAATCTATATACGTTATATATAATCTGTATACCAGTACAGCCACCTAACAACTACTACAACGAACATAAATCTCTACATCTCAATAAACAAGCTTTAACCTCATATTTTGATTCTAAGTAGACTTCTAAAGTTTTTAAAAGTCATATCTTTTGATATCATACGATATATCATTTAGAAGAGATGAAATAACCACAGAATTATGACTTAAGCGGACACGTGTCAGAGAAATTAAATATGTTTCTTGTTAAGGATGTGATATCGACATTAATTCATTGATTGTATGAAACAGTTGTAAATCTGCACTGTCTACCAGGAAATCGGTACGGCGACAAATCCTCTGTTTTGGAAGTTACCTTTTTATCTAGGTCAAGCATAAGTACAATGTTGATATTGTTAAAATGGTACTTCTTGCTGTGAGTGTTGTAATGATGTTTACTGAAATAAACTTCCGTGCCGCATCAACTGGAAGCTATAGCATGTTAAAAAACATATATATTTAGAGATAGCTTTCTCGTTTTGACAACTCATCGTAGTTCTAGCTACTTCTATCCCTTGTCATATTGTTATTATTACCCGAGAGGAGAACCAGTAAGATGCTGTTTAAAGTAAAGTATCAGAAGCACAAACATGTTTGCATTTTATCACGCGTCAATCAACAGGGAATCACCGTTATTTAATTCGTTGTTAACATGGTCTGATTTAAACGTACAGAGGTCGTCTTTAAAAATTCATCAAAATGGCTGCGCTTTTCAAAATGGAGTCTCGCCAGACCTTAATTTGTTGTCATATGGGGGAGGGGGGTCGTTTGTCCCTGGGTAAGAAAATAATGTTTCAATATTCCAGATTAAGTACAATAATACAATGTCTTCGAAAAACCGATTTTCTACTGTCCTTTACAATGCACGATTACTTCTTTTTTCTCCTCCAACCTGTTCCGCTCTTCCTGTAGTATATATAAAAAAAGTTGCAGAGCATCGCTAGGTATTATCTGGAGCTATATTATTACTTTTATCAATAATAACAGGAAAAATGTACATGCTAACTAATCTTCAGAAAAACAAAAAAACAATTGCACTTTTATCTAAAATTATTCATAAAAATGTCTTAGAAAGAAATTATTTCAACTTAAAACATACTTGACTTGATGCTGCATATCTACCAAACTCAAACACAAACATTTCATATTCAAAACCACCAAACACATTACATAAAATAAACACAATTCATCTTACCGCATCCTGTAGGATCTCCGCAACCACGAGGAGCCATATAAGCGACTTCATAGTAAACTAAGTATCTGCTTTAGATATTAACCCTTCTTTCCTTGATGACAAATTTTCCAAAGTGCCAAATTTCTTTCTGTTATTGTAGTTCGGACAGTGTAGTAATCTGGAAATGTGTGGTCAGACTTTTATCATGTTTACATTCCTTTTCTCTATAACTGAGCTAACGCTTAGATTAAAATGTGTACAAAACTATATCCATCGTAAAGTGTTTTCTTTTATTACACATTCACATTGTCACAACACAAACATGTTACGGTATATATATATTTTGAGTGCCTTTAGACGGGGGTTGCTTTTATAGTATTGATATTACGTTATTATATAGTATATATACTGTATAAGTTATATAGCTTTCTGCCGAGAATGTAAACATGTTTATTTACATAGTTTTAATGCGTTAGATGTTTCGAAATAAACGACAATTTATCTATCTCTATAAACAAAGGATAGAATTGACACTTAACTGCCAGGAAGTACATTTTTTTTCTTGAATCAAGTGAAGTGGAAAATCTCTTTTTCTCAGGAAGCGTTCCTATTTCTCTTAGAACGCTTTTCTTTTTGTCAGGAGCGATCCAATTTCTCTTGGAACAGTCCAATTTAACCAGGAAAATGTTTTTCGAAGAACTGTTCAGTGTTCTAGGAAAGTGAAAATCTGGTCTTTAGAACAGCCCATTTTGCCATTTTGCCATTTTTCTAGAGAGAACTAAAGCTGCTTTAAGGTTTAATAGTTGGATGTCTCATAGAGCAATCAATCTTTCAAACGGGCTGGTTGTTTTAAATAATTTCTTAATTTTATGACGTATACATCATAAATCATATAGGAAAAGGAGCATGTAATAAAGTCATTCTAAATAAGTCTGTCTCACTTTCCGTCGTTTTATGTTATGAACAATAGAATGAAACTTATGGTCTCATACGTAATGGTCTCTGCTGAGAAGAAAACTAATGCTTTTTATTATAAAGAGGCCGATTAAAGAAAATTGGTAGCTTTATTATAATTATTCGCTAAAGAAAATTTTTATTACCGTAAACGCTCGAGTATAAGTCACCTCCGAGTATAAGTCGCACCCCTATTTTTTGTCACAAAAAAGTTTAAAAATTGGTTGGTACCGAATATAAGTCGCACCCCCTTTTCCAGGACACAGTAAAGAAAAGTTTCAGCTCAAGTATTTGTTAATTTTAGTCAGAAAACCAAAAAATAAAAATAAATACATTAATCATTTCTTGCTTAAAACAGCATGACTGACGTAATTATCAACTCCGTGATGATATGAATTGAAAATATGAAGTTGCATTATAGTCTTTTGTCTTTGAATTGCCTTGTTATATATGCAAATCTTGCAGGTACAGATTTTGTTTAAAATTATAAATTTTTGGTTGCGAGTATAAGTCGCACCCCTAATTTTAAGACCATTTTTGTCGTCCAAAAAGTGTGACTAATACTCGAGCGTTTACGGTATATTGTAGTTTTCTGGTCTACTTTCCATCCAAGCATTTCCTAAATCCAGATTCATATTTTAACCACTGTTTCTCGTTTATTTTTAAAATTGCTTAGGGTTATTGCAGAATTATTTAGAGAGTTTTGACGTATACATTAACCAAAGCAATATTTCTACTAGCAAAGATATGTTTTTAGATAATGTTGTATTTTCATAAAAAACAAGTTTAATTTTGTTTTTGAACTCCGGTGAAAGGTCTATTAAATACGTACAGTTTGTTAATATTTTCTTGTATTTTAAAGTAAAAACTTTCGCTGGACAAATATTCGTATATTTGGGTGTAAATTCTGGAACGGTAATTACGAGAAAAAGTTTAAACTAGATCAACCGCAAAATAATCCTACTTTAAAGTAACTAACAGGCGTGTAACCAGGAAAGGGCGTAGTCAAGTTGTGTTAGTAAAAGGAATAAAAACGATTTATTTTAGCATTAATAAGTATCTCTAAGGCCCGTAGTATCGATTTTTGAAATTCCTAAGTATGGTTGGGCGACGAAGAAATTTTTTTGTTCTAGATTGCCTAAAACGGTCATAAACCACATTATTTTGACCTTTTTAACTTGCTTGACATAAAAAATAGGGTACAGATTTTGAGAGGGTAGGGATTCCGACCCCTGCCGACCCCCTCTAGTTGAGTGCCTGGCTAGCTACTATTAAATACAAGGAAAACGTATTGAACTGGTGGGGGGAGGGGGAGGGGGAGGGGGAGGGGGATAAATCCTGCAAAAAAAAGAAGAACAAAATATAGCTAGAATTTAAACAATATCGTTTCTTCTTCTTTTCCTTTAACCAAGACCAAAGGAAAAATATTCCTAGAGAGGTTACCAAGGAAGGTTTATTCCCTTGGTATATTTCTGAACGGGAAAGTATAAGAGAGACTATACGTCTTTTCTGGACCTTGTCCTAAGTAAATAGAAAAATAACGTCCTCCAGAAGATGACAGTAACCAAATCAAAAGTTTATGAACATTATCTTGTAGCACGAAACAACCCCTCTCAGTTTTGATGGACAGCTGTCTATCACTTTAATGATCAGATATACCTCTTGCTTATTAGCTAGAAACCTTTATAATTTAATGAAAACCAGGGGTCTTACAACCCTTTATCAACATTAATTTTCCTTTTATTTCTAAATATTAACCCCCTGGAAAATACAAAACAGCAAAGAAATGAGTAATGATTTAATTCATATCCGGAGACATCGTCGCCAAAGAGTTAATGTTTGAAAATTAAATGATATAAGGTAAATGTACTATCAAGGGGCATCCATCCTCCTTTAATGCATAAGCTTACCTCCTGGTTATATTAAACATCCCATTGGAAACGTTTATATTTTGTGATGAACCAGGGGGTCTCTTACCAAATTTATTTAACATTATATTTCCAATAACTACCCCTGGAAAAAGAAAATTAGCCAAGAAATGACAAAGAATTGACCAATGATTTGATTCTGTATCGGGTACACTATGCATTAAATACGCACACTGCGTATATTGTAATGTATCGATCGATTCATACTTAAAAATCGGACCATATAATCCTCAAGACGTTTCGATTTCAATAAAAAAGACATTTGCCATTTTCAGCAAGTATTTACCACCCAGTCACCACCTTTCCAGTAACAAATACTTTATACAAACCTGTAGTAACCGATGAAGTTTAATGCATAAGCATACATCCTGGTTATATTAAACTTCCCATTGGAAACCTTTATCATTTTATGAGAACCAAGGCATAACAGATTTTACCAAATTTATATTACATTACATTTGCAATAACTAACCCCCCGGAAAAAGCAAAATAGCAAACAAATAACCAATTATTTGATCCCTTACCGGTTACGCTATGTATTATTCAATATTCTTCCATATTGAAAGTTAATGGAAGAAAACGTAAAATGGAGATGAAAAATATTTATACTAGGCTACACGAATTCTGGTCTTTTATTACGCCTTGTTCTCTTTCCATTTCAAGCTCTTTCTTTGTTTAGGTATTTTATTTTATTAACGAAATTTAAATCATAAGGGAAGACATGTTTCTATGACATTCTGAGGTATCATCATCAGAATCTGTTGCTAAGTGTTAACTGGAAACGTTTTGAACAAGAAAACTGATCTTTAAATGAAATAATACAGGATCTCTTATATAGCTCGCGAGGTCCACTTTTTTCCTAACATTTTTCAATGTAAATAAGCCCCCATAAATAAGCCATGGACCAGTAATAAAGATGAACCAGGGAGGGATCTGGCTCAAAACTTGAGTGTAGCGAAAAAAGTAATTTCCTAAGGCCATGAAAACAATTACCGGATTATCATCAGCTCCACATTCGTTTCGTATATCATATAAAAAGTTGTTATCACAACGTTTTTCGTATGCTAATGATATTTGTAATGACGCATATCTATGATACTACAACTCGCAAATCTACATTACGCTTGTTAGAACGGCTCAAATTCAGTAGCGATTGTTAGAACGGCTCAAATTCTGTAGCTGCTTCAATGTTTTGCGATGTTCTCATTTGTCAATCTTACTGAACTAAAATTACTCGGCTGAAACTAAGGTGCAGAATAGAGTGAACAATAAGCCATATGACCTTGACATCGATAGTCTTCTTTTCAGTAAAGTATATGGTGTCATACGTAAATAATTCTAATATGAGTGGATATTTAACCCTTTTAATGTATAAGAATACCTCCTGGATGGAAATTGTCTATTTTTTATTGAAAATCAATTTAATTTTATGAAGAATCAGGGGGCTTATAAGAATATCTAATAAATTTTTTTCTCCTAATTTTCTATTTCATTTCCAAAATTTACCTCCCGGAAAGAAACAATATAACAAAGAAATCTATAATTAATTTGTCCATTTCAGGGGACACTGTGCATTACAGGGTTAAAGTACTTCTATATTGAACCAATTTCCATTGAAGACGCTTTCCAGCGTGTGTTTACACAATCAATTCCAGAAAATATATCGAGATGAGCAGTAAGTCTAGAATCATGCAAATATTTGCTCATGATATCAAAATAAAAAATACTCTTTTGCATGAATAATATGAAGCTGTTAGCTACTGAAATGCTGTATTGGGATATATAGCAACAATACTTTTGCTTGTTGGACTCAATGTACCTATACTAGACTAGTTGACTTATTTGCTTTGACAAACTTCAAAACATATTGGTAGGTAAGTTAGTATAACTGGTATAAGACTGAACTTTATGTTATATGAACATTGTGTCTCTCATAGGTGGCGAATGCTTCCTTCCTTACAACATATAAGATACAATAATGATACTCATTAAATATTTATTGCATTCATATTTCTTGATTATCATGAATATTTTTTGTGAGGGTGAGTTGTTGTTTGGCTCTCTCTGAACAAGAAAAGGACCTTCATGCTATATTTTTGAATATAATTTACGTGGATGGTAGTTTTGCGATTCTGCGACTTTAGGATGAAGATTTTATTTTTTTACAAATTGTTCAATCTCAAAGTGGACACTGAATTTAGAAATTTCTTCGCGACACAAATCTGTTTTATATGACCATACTTGGTGCTAGTTTTTCTCTAAGCAACCCAGTAGAAGTATATAAAAACAACAACCTTTGCTACGATAGAGTAACATAAGTAGTTTAAAAGCTACAAAATCGAAGTTACAGTGTAATATATATATAGGTTTCGATTTGGGGAGGTTTTGTTCACAGTGACCAAGAACATTTCAAATCATGGGAATAAATATATACATTATATATTTTAAGTCACTGCTTGGTCAAGTTACTCGAGTAGAAGCTTTAAAATAACACTAGTGTGCTGCCACTTCCTTTTTGTTCGCTCTACTACAAGAGTAGTGCTCTAGTACAAGAGTAATACATTACGAGATGAGATCAAAGGAAAATAAAGTTTCTGCAGATGAACAAAAAATAATTGAATTAATAGGAAAATCTTAGTACATTTCAGAAACTTCGAATTAGCTAGGGAGCTATTTACAGCCAAGGGACTAAAACGATTGTTCGAAAGAGGGAAGTTTTCGGATTAGAGTAGTTCGAATTAGAAAGATTTAACTGTAAACCTTTTAATCTGAGTGTATAGTTCGAAATCCTCGCTACCGCCCAGATCCTACCCCACAAAACACCCTTTTGTGGGAGGCAAAACAATAAAAAAAATACGAAAACTGCTTGTAAATTTTTTATTTGACTATAACATGAGATGCTAATTTCAGTTAATTTTTGTATCCCCCCGCATACATAAGCTTCCTCCCCCGAGAATAAGCCCGCGGGCACACATTGATAACATAAATTTTAAATTTTAAATATTTCTGAAGTGTTTTTATACCCTGTATAAATATACGTTTTAAATAAATAAATAAATAAATAAATAAGTGCAAAATGTGCTTTTAACTTGTATACGCCTAGGGATTATATACGGAATTACATGATGTCATTAAGCTGTGTGTTTTCTCCCGTGTTCTTACAAGTTTTTGGCACATTTCCTTTTATCTGTTTTTTTCTCCCTAAGCTCTAAGCTCTGAGAGCTTTACAAATACGCACATTAAATATAACTGCGCCACATCAGGTCATAGGCATATCATCGACGAACACAAACAAATGACGTATGGATTTTGCGAAGAGGTTGTCCAAGGTAAGGATTGTTAATCTGGAACGATCAAAAGGCGCAAAAGAATTCTCGGAATGCCTATATTTGAAATAAACTAAACTAAACTAAACTAGATTATATTAAGCTACTACTAAATTATTAAATGACATAATTACCCCCGGATTTTCTTGTCGTGTTATGTTCAAATATTCAAATAAGTTTGATATTTGACATGCTTGTTGACTATTTTGTCTTCCGAAAATATGACGTGAATGGTTAATCTATACAGACTATGAAATTGTTTTCTCTATTATTTGTACGACATAAAATCTGAATAACGTCATTTTACCGACACAGAAATAATCAAACAAACAAACATCTAACTAAAATATTTACCCAAACTTTTAAAATAGGATAATACAATGGAATACGAAGTATACGCGATCATGTAACATTATTTGCTTCCATTAACAAGACACCATTTGAATTTTATTATGATCATGCGAAGTACTTACCTTTATTCATAAAGACGACCTTTTACTTCTGACAGTGGTACTTTTATTTATTTCTCATTGATATCGCTTTTTACCACTTTTTACCGCTTACAAAGTATGTATTGTCGGTGTATTAACTTATGAAGCCCGCACCAGTATGCCACTCAATTTTGTTTACGTGGAAACCATCACGACTCTTTGTCGTTATGGTTATATGCAAAACAGTTTCATTCACAGTGGCAGGAGAAAATCACCCTCCCCCTTAAAAAAATATTTAAAAAATATCTATTTTCGAATAGTGGTCCAAGATACAAGTTCCTTTAGAAAACTTCACCTGAGCTTCTACATAGCGAGACAATGAAAAATAGTGAGATGAAAATGAATCAAAACAAATTCTTACGAATCTTACGGATCTATGGCATTCCAAATTATAGACATTTTTTAGTTCTTATTTCACCTAGCCTATTTCATATTGATATATATATACACTCTAAACGTCATTGTAAATTTAACGGTTTTCCCGTTTCTCTTAATTTCTTGATTGTCAGCCCAGACTCATCTTACGATCAAATTTTATTAAGTGTGAAGACACGCCAAATATTTTGTGAAAGACGTAGCGGTTACATATGTTATCAGTTATAAAGGCGATCCAAGATATATAATTCAAAGTCAATTCTTTTTCTGCTACAGTGTGGTAATTATCTTCCAAACAATGCAATCGTGCTAGACTCTTTGCGGAACGATAACATAATCATTAACCGCATCTTCAATTTATATAACTTGCCAGTTCTACCTTTATGAATATAAAGAAGTATTAAAGAAGCGAGTTCATCTTCTTTTAGACTTGCTGTATTTTTATTTGGGACTTAGATTTGCTGTTTCACGAGTAACTAGGTTCGCGCGGAACTAGAAGTAAATAAAAAAAATTCTTTTTACTATGGTTTAGTAGGGTCCAAAGGATTAGGTAGCTCCCAAATAGAAAATCTTTTAAATAGTAATGTCTAATTCGTCCCCTGCCCTGAAAAATGTCTAGATTGTACGCCTACCAAATTACTAATTTAAGTTATCAGGTGTCTAAAGACCATTTTTCCTTAGAGAAAGTTTTCCTCGGAAAGGATTAGAATGGAAAACTTTTCCAATTAAAATATTTTTTCATCTCGGTATGTGGGGACGTTAATTTGATCACGTGATATATCTTTTGTTTTTTGTTTTGATAAAACAGCTGATACAACAGACAAGTCAACCATATTGAATTTACATTGAATCTTGATATTAACGCATGCGCATGATAACAAAAATCACCCTGGACAGCCGGGATATTTTTACTTTCTGTGTTCATATGGGAAAACTAAGACTCCGGAAACAATGTACAGAGATCCAAGTTCGACGGGTGTTTTATTTCCATATGAATAAATTTTATTTTTATAAGGGAAATTACCAATAAACGATTGGTAAATCAAGTTCCCCGTTCAACCAGGACGATTTTTCTGTATATGAACACCTCCTAAATTGCCACGTGCCATCATTCTAATGCCACGTGCAATCATTCTAATGCGAAAATCGAAGTAAACAAATAAAATAAACAAGAGGTTTTGAATATTTCTAACTTGAAATTTGATTTGTTAAAATTTTGTGCAACCTGGCAACGAAAAATTTCACTTTAATTGAACTTTCAAAATTGTTCCTCACAACAGAAATTTTTCCGATGTACAGCGTCAGAAATCATACTGCGCATGCATTTTGTGGAAAATTTTCCTTTAATTGACTTTTAAGGCGATTTTCCACTTCGGAACGGAACGGAAAATGTTTTACGCATGCGTACTTTCCTTGTTTGCATCACGCGATCTGAACATTTTCCTGTTCGTTCCTGTCCTGGTGAAAGTTCAACTGAGTTCAACTTTTCCGTTTGTTCCAATGGAACAAGTTGGAATAACAAAATAACAGCCAATCAAATCACATCGTTTTGTGATAATCGCTACGCCACGACAACAGAGCAGTGAATGGAGAAATAATAAAAAATATATAACGTAATGTGGAAGCAAGCCTTTCGCTTGGACCAGTAGGCTCCCTATTTTTGAAGATTTTTGAATGAATGGTGCAACTTGCTGTAACAAGTGTTCATATTGAGTAGGATTCATACGAAAGTACCGGAAAAAAAGAGCATGATCGTACAGCTTTATCTCATTAACAAGCAAGTGGAATTCACCTTATCTTTTTCTCTCTTGATATATTTCACGTACCTATATACATTCCTTATCCTGTTGTTTTTGTATTCGACGTCGTAAAAGCATCACACAACAACATAGTCCTTCTACTAAATCGCGCATATTCGTTTACATGTCAAATCGAAGAATACGCGCCATAATATTTTAAGTGGAAATTGAGTTCAGAAAAAATTGTTTTCCTTTTCATTCCGTTCTGTTCCGCAAAATACAGTAATGTAAGTGGAAAACCGCCTTAAGGTCCTATAGTAATAAATGAAGGTTTTTTCGGTTTTGGGGTAATAACTGTTTCTAGTACTTTAATTAACGTACTTTTCAATCACCATGAATGTTTTGTATAAAATCATGTAAAATACGTTTAAAAGCAAGAAATTTGTAAAGTGATCTCTTCCCTTCTTCTTAGCAACGCCCTTAGGGTTTTAACCCTTCTTCTTAGCAACGCCCTTAGGGTTGTAACCCGTTTTAGTGAGGTTTAAGGTAGTAGTATGCCAGTTATTTTTACCTGTAATCATTTACCTATGCTACGGTGACCGGTTAGCAGCCAAATTAATCAAAATAAGTTAGATTAATTAGCGTGCCACAAGTAAAAAGCATTCTTTTTTTATACACAAGGATTTCCTGATTAAACTTTTTCAGGGGTGTATGTGTGTGTATAGCTTGCTTTAGAATTGGATGAAATAGCTTAATTTCCACTTGATACTTTTATCGCACGCATTTTGTAGCACGACGTTGTTTTCTCGATGTTGATTGGCTTCGCAGAAAAAACAGTAAAAAATGTAGGATTAATTCAATCTATTTTTCAGATCGCGCGATCGAGTTTGAACAAAGAACAAAGAACTGCGGGACAATCGCGATAAAAGTAGCAAGTGGAAATTAAGCTTTAAAGACGTCTAAAATATAGAAGTCCGTGAACTAAAGAAACCCGGATATAGTAAGAAAAAACAAAGAAAGATATTAGGTACTAATTTCAGTTCTACAAATTCTAAAAGTGTTGCTCACAAAAGAACGAATTTCAAAATTCTGCAGATGATAACTCAAGAATGGTAAAACGTAACGACGTGAAACTTTGTATGATATCTTCTCTTCTTCTTGAGAATGTCTGTACTAGAACCTGTACATTAGGATTACTGGAAATTGCATAATATTAATTGGAAATTTGGGACTTGGAGGAAAATATAGACGAAAAAATCCTCTTCATCTTCACGTAGAACAATAAAATGTTATATAATTTTTAGGTTCAGAACATTCAATGTATCAATCTAAAGAAACACACTAAGATTCACGTTTCTATCCCGTGATGTTCTGCAGATACGTTTTCCCAAAAAATCCATTTTTTAGGGGGGATTGTGCCTAATTGCATAATTACTATTTTTTATTTTGTTGACATTTTTACCTTTTCACTAATCGTACGTAATAATCCAACATTAATATTTCCATAAAAGAGTATATGCGATAACTTTTCAAGTCAGGAAACATTAGGTAAATAAAAACATTATTTATCATCCGTATTCAAAAGTTGTTTCACTTTCTTTGTAAGAACCAGTAAATATTTTATAGGAACCAGTAAATATCTTATAAGAACCAGTAAATAGTTTATAAGAACCAGTAAATAGTTTATTAGAACCAGTAAATAGTTTATAAGAACCAGTAAATATTTGACGTGCCTCAATGTTTCAGTCTTATTTTGTTCTTAACATGTTCTTAATTACATGACAAAAAAACTTATTTTGTATTCAGAATAGTCACAAGGTGTCATACAACGTCATACAATGATGGCGATTAAATCTTCCTAAACGCATTTGAGAATGTAGAAGTTATTTCGTTTTAAGTATTTTTTTCTCGTGTTATAAAGTTAAAACAAAATGTTATGTTCTTAAAAAATCTTCCAGTTCTTTCCAGCTCCCACTTGCTCTTTACTTGTTCTTAATTTTCTCATGTTTTGGAATTCTGTGTGTGTTGGGTTCTTATATAAAAAAAGTGTAACAAAATAGTTTTTTCTTGACTACTGCATGATGGGTAAGAACCAGGGTTTTCTAAGTATTTTTGTAATTGATTATCCGAACAAGATATAATCACGAGAGTTTTTGTCTTGTAATCATCCCACTAAGATTTAATAATCCCGGTAAGATGTAATCATTCCGTTATGATTTTTGTGCCCTTCTATACTAACAAAGGGAAGACGAACGCCTTCGCTCAACCATAGACAAGGTCTGTCGAGTGTCAATTATTTTTCCTTTCCTACTTATAATATTTCTATGCCGCAAGTGCCGTAAAAAGCTTGGGGAATTGAATCTGCGTCCGCCTTTCGAGACTGCCATATTGAGTTTGGCAACAAATCACGCCATGACTCAAGGTAAACGTTTTAACGTTTATTGTTATCTTACTAAACATTCAGATGATCTTCTTTTTTCTCCTTGTAAGGTTTTCAATGTGTCAAACGGCTGATTGTTGCGAAACACAGACTCTACAATACATCCGACAATCGGATATTTTTCAACGAGGAATTCAAATCTGCTGTCAGTTTTAACGTGGCAGATGTAGAAAAATTATTCAAAATGGTAGCCTCTCAAGTCTGATAGGTGTATTGCCTCCGTTATTAAAATGAATTCGCCTTTCACATAAATAGATTTGATGAAAACAACTCCCATCATGCTTTTCAAAGATAACATTAAAAGAAATTGACAGGTCGTTATCTAGAAGCTATAGAAAAGGTTAATGACTCTTCTGATAATTGATAACCACAAATATATTGAAAAGCATGATGGGAGTTATATTCATTAAACCTGTTTGTAATGGAGAATTGCTTTGTAATAAATGATGACCTGTCAATTCATTTTAATGTTTTCTTTGAAAAGCATGATGGGAGTTGTATTCATCAAATCTATTTATGGGAAAGGGGGAATTATTAGCTTTATTTAATTTTGGGCAATTTACCCAAATTGTGGATCCTACCGGTCGCCAATGTAATGGGATATATTAGATTGAAAGCCTGTTTATTCGTCTCTCATTATCTTTTCTAAAGAAAACCAAAGATTCTCAATGTACTTTAAAGAGCCATCGATCAATAATCACAACATTAAAAAACAGGAAATGAACAAAAACATGAAAGTAAGTTATTAAAACACGAATATACTTAGTAAGATAGGACAAGTAAATACAGTAGGATGATAGTTCAATAGGCAATCATTCCTGCAATACGACTGAGTAATATCGTCAGGAACCACTGCCTGTGACACTAATACGAAAATAATAATATAAGGAGAATCTTACATAAGAGGCCCCTCGAATCGTTTAGAATGAAGAATTAAATCAATTACCTTTCAATTACCGATTACCATACATTAATTAAGAGTGATTTCATAACTGTCACTTCCATAAAGTCGAATATATGACTTTATTTTCACGTTTTTTTATTTTAGGACTTCTGCCCACGTGGTTAGTAAGTACAATGATAACAGATGAAATTGAATCCTTGCAAGTGCATAAACCATTTTATGCATACTGTCCCATATAGTTAATTATTTCCTTACAAATTTCTTTGCTGTTTTGATATTTCCATGGGGATTATTTGGAATTATAGGTGGAAATAAATTTGGTAAAAGCTGATAACAACAGGTCCTTCTATTCACTATATATGTTTTCTATAAGAAGTCTAATTTATTCAGGAGGTGGCAAATCCTTGCATTAAAGGGCCAAGTCGTTGTATTACCAAACATAAGAAAATAAGTAATGTAAGTCCATATATTTCGGACATCATACGAAATATTGATAGATACAGAGACCTTTACAACCATCCATACTACACAATATTGCACCACAGGAGCACATTCGCATATTGCATTATAGGCCTCACTGTGGCGCACTCAAACATATAAACATGACCTATGGTTCTTGCAAAGAGGTCGTCCTCCGCACTGTGGCGTGAATGGGAGTCGAACCCGTAACCCTTGGATTGTTGCAAACTCAACTCGCCCACCACTGTGCCACAGCTCCAGCTTCCTTTTCTTTCTTACTATTCAGATGTACCGGCTACGTTTCTACGGATTATTTTAACTTTATCAAAAACATCTGGGTCTTCTTAAATATTCACAGGGGCATCAGTACTTAAGTCGCGCGGATCTTAGGTACTTTGGTAGAGAAGTAATAATGGCTATGCAGCTCGGTTGGACAAGTGGAGTGGTCTCGCTATCTTCCTAGTTTGTTTGTTTGTTTGTTTGTTTGTTTGTTTGTTTGTTTTACAGAGGCTAGCCACGTAATATATATACCACTATATTCCAATTACACAATAAGAAAAATACACACAAAGCACCGGAATGTCAAATCATGGAAAGTTAACATTGGAACAGGAAAAGTAGTTATTTTATTCTCATTGCTTCGGAGGCAATTTCTATGTCAGTTCTATGTTAATAATTCTTTCACTGTATTTTCTTTTCTTTTCTTTTCACGTTCATTGGAAGAGAATGCGTTGCCGAGGTTTTTCTTCATGTGGCTAGGAGCGACTTTGTTAAACACTCTAACATTAAAAATGCTCTTTAACCACGTTGCCAAAATCCTCAAGCCGAAAAGTCGTTTCTTGCATCATCTTTGGTGTAGGCTGATGAGTGAAATCATTCACCAGTTGTTTCAGTGAGAGTTGGTTCAATCTTTGAACACTTCAGATGTAATTTGTGCTAATACACCTCTCACTTCATCGTGAAGTTGATGAATGTAAACCCCTTTAATCTCTCATATTTCATTATAAATGTACAGATGTCGTTATATTTTTAAACCTTATATAAAGTTCAACTTGCCGTTACAATTAGGAACCAAATGGACCAAACAGACATGTGAAAAACTGGTACGTTAAGTTCAATTTTGGTTCGAAATTATAACGACTGTCTCGCGTGGTCCCCGTTTTGGTTCGAAATTTTAAAAATTACTTTGTTTGCTTCGAATTTCATTAATATTATAAAACTTGTTTCAAAATTAGAACGATTCTTTTTGCTCAACTTGGCCTTTATTCTGAAATATAACAGTTGTTTCATAATCAGTGTTTTTTTAAACATTCATCTGCATCAATATATATAGTTTAAGGATTTGATTTTGAGGAAAAATGAAAAGTTTTTATTTTAACGAGATACCTCTATTTCTTAAGAAAAACAGAACTAGTCCAGTACTTCATTCATCAAAAAACTCACGTTCCCGTCCTTCAATCTCCCAAACAGATTCGCCAGCGTCTTCCTTCTATTGATGGGAGTATCTAATTCTTCTTAATAAAAATATTACTTTTTTGGCATATTTAGCGGATTTTAGTCCAAAAGGTCTGCAAAAGTTTCTGTCGCAACATAAGGCCTGGGAAGCGACAGAAGAAGATACACAAATAATAAATTATATGCGTAGATACCATATGAAAATTTTTCAATGGCCTTACAAAAGTAATAATAAAAAATAATATTTATATATTCAACCAAATGTAAGTGTTATGTTATAATTAATATTATTAACTGGCAGCCATTTTGAGCGGTCCGATACGGAAAAAGGAGCCTTTTGATTTGGCTGAAATGGCCTTAACACCGGGCCTTTTTGGAGCCATATTAACCTTCCGTGCTTAGCAACCAAATATGGTAGCTACTAAACAAAGAAAATAATTTTAAAGCTTCAATCAAGAATAAAGTAGTTTCAATCCTAAAGTGTACGAAACTGATATAAAGTGTACGAAACTGATGGGAGTAGTAGTCCAGTTCACATCTATGAGATCTTCACAAGAAGGAGATCTGAATAATGGAGTAAAAACGAAAACTCGCTATTCTTCTTAACGATGACACGAGATTGACAAATTAAGATCAATAAATGGTATTTTGACCGCCTATCGGCAAAACTCGCTTGGTAAGTTTATAAAAGGATGCATTAGCCATCTTGGTTCATTCAGATGGCAGTCCATCTAATCTGGCTAACCATTCAGCTCGAAAACAAGTATCACTACCTTGATAAATAACTAATGCACGCGTCCACATTAAGTGACCATAAAACCATGGAAAGCCTTAACTAAACGTTTCCACACTGCTTTGAGAATAAACAGTAACAAAAAATATCTGATTTTCTAAGTTCGTTGGTGTTGAGTAGTCCAGTGCTGTACTCCAAAATATAACTAACGCTGTTGTTAACCAACCAGTCGAGGAAAAGTGCAGCCAGAACTGAATCCATTTTTTGTGAAGCTAATAAATCAAGTTGTGTTGTTAACACTAATATACAGCAAACACACAAACTCAAAAACCATAAACGCTGGCAAGTAATCTTTGAAAGCAAGTTCTGTTCATGTAAAAGTTCGAAGATCCAAATATGGTCATAGTAAATAAATCTTTCGTAGAAAAGTTAAACTATGTCGTTCGAATATACTAATTTAATGAATGTTACATCAATCTTTTTTTTTTTTTGCCTGGTTTCCACGATCTATAACCAGTTAATAAATACACTAATAACTGTTTGGTATATTCTTTCCTGGGAAAATCTCCCTCGGTCATCGTAACACCCTAGCAAGTTCGGGAGTCACTTAGACCTTGGGCGATATTTCCCGGTAAAGGATATACAAAACAGTCGTTATTGTATTACAGCAGTCGTTATAATTCTGAGCCAATTTAATAAAGTTCGAAGCAAACGAAACAATCGTCATAATTTTGAACATCGATTGAACCACACGAAAAAATCGTTATAAATTTCAAACCAAAATTGAACAGTTTTTCACCGTAATTATAGCGGCAAGTTGAAATTTATAAAGGCAGGTCCGTGGAAATAAATGAAGGATTAAAAATATAACGAAATGCGTACATTTATAACGAGATATGACGACATAGAGATACACGATGGGGCGTGGTTGATTGTGTATTTCTTACCACACGCGCAAATGGAGGGTAAATACTTTAGCTGCCAACGGTATCGTAGAGAGCATTATAAAATTACTTTTTTATTCCAGGTGTTATTTTCGCGTTTCAAGGTAGACTATTCAGGTTTATTTGGATTAGCTCATTTGCTCTTTTCTGCACCTTTGACATTCTTGATTTGACATCTTCCAAAGTAGATTTGTAATTCTCATCTTTAGAGTTTACAGTATTGCGTTTAATATCGTGATGTTTTTTCTTGTCAAAAAGGTAAACATTTTCTCGTGATTGGACTCTCTCTCCTAGTTGGTCCATTTGTGATGTCATAAAGTGGGTAGATAAGTGAAATAAGGACAATTTCGAATGGTTTCCAATAAATGACAGTGACACGTGCCATCCTACGCTGTTTCCCGCCAACACCTAAACCCCAATCTCGTGCAATGGACACGTGGAAGGAAAGGTGCTAACACACGAATCAGCATGAAACACCAAAAGTGCCATAATTAATGTCCAGGATTGTAGAAGATGTCATCTTGGACATTGATAACACATTCAATAACCGTCCATAATCTTATGTGGAAGATGGATCTTTTGTGGAAGATGGCGTTGATTTTGGTTGAGATATTGTAAATACTGTTGAAGATAGTAACGAAATATATTTAATGAATATACTGAATATATATGCGAAATGTAAAGAGGAAACGTGATGGAGTAACGAATACATGGAGTGCGTTGCGTGAGAGATATAACATGATGTACAAGAGAAAAGAAGATCGAGTAAAAACTTGCACTCAAACGCAAAACGGAGAATTCTCTTAGCGGACCTCAACAGAGACAAATTAAGCAACTATACTTGATTGTAAGTCATAGAGTTTTGCTTTTACTGGTAGTTGTAGATGGAATTCTTCAATCTTTCAACAAATGATTAACAAAAAATGGCCTGACCATTCTATAATCTTGCATTGATAACATGCGTTGATGTTTTTCATTGAAAGCCTTATGTCATAACAAGAACAACAATTTTTACTCACTTTTTTGCAAACGTAATATTATCTTTACACAGCAATTTCGAGAGAGAGAATTTCTATTCTTTGACAAAGCGAAGTTTTGTTTGACAGAGAAACATTCTCATTGAAAAGTGGACTTTCTCCTTTAAAAGTGGAAGTTTTCTTTTGCAGAGAGAATTTCTCTGTTGACAAGGCTAAGTTTTTTTGATTGACATCATTTCTGTGTTGACAAAACGAAGTTGTCTTTGATATAGAGAACTTCCCCGGTAACATTTTAGTTTATGAGAGTATCATTTGCATTCTGAAACTGTTATAACCTATTCGCATTGACAAAAATGTAACCTTCCTTTTATTAATATTAATAAGATAACATGAATTACTGAAGAAAATGATGAGTCTATTGAAACCGATAATCTCTAGACAGAATCAAACACGAACAGTAAAGAATGCTAATTAAATCTTGTCGTAAACACTTGTATCGTCTAGAAAGGAAAATCAAATCCTAATCATCTTCCGGTATTGAACTTTAATAACATCATATATTCTAAAGAAACACATAAAACATTTAGGATTAACACTGGATAGCTAATTAAACTTTGCATCTCATTATATGTGAAAAAAAACGTCAAAATCCAACAAAGGTATTGATTTAATTCGTCGTCTTTATTCATTTTTACCTAGACTGTATTTGTATATATTAAATTTTTATAACTTTGTTTGTGTGTGAATGTTGTAATTGATGTAACTGAATAAAATGATAAGAATGATAAGGTTACGTGCGCAGACAGGAAAATCAGTTAAATGCAATTAAACAGTGTTTTTATTTGGCAACTGAATTGCTATTAAAAATAATTGAGAATAGGAAGTACATTTCCAGATGGAATGGTAAACTTTACCAAGCAGACTGTTATGACCGTTAGGAAGCAAATAACAATTCCTAAAATAAGCAAAAATAACTAATTTAACTAAATTTCACTTTTCAATTTAGAGTGTGTATTTAAACAATTATGTGACACTCTGCCAGAAGCCACCAACAGAGCTGGATGTACGTCCTTGAATAAAATGTAGGAAATAATTGAGCTTTCCTTAGAACACCTCTTTTCCCCAGGAATCGCTCCTATTTCTCTTAGAACAACTCTTGTTTCCAGGAAGAGATCATATATATTTTTTTAGAGTACCTCTTTTTCCTTGGAAAAGTATTGCCCTTAGAACAGTACATTTTTCCAGGAAGTCAGAAAATTAACAACTCAAAGAACAGATCAATTTACCAGGAAGAATATTGGCCACAATGCGTCAGTCTAGGAGAGGTTTTGTACACAAGAAAAATATTTTGATCAATGGCTCTTTAGAGCACATCGGATCTTTGTTTAACCCTATTTCACATGGGGTTTTTGTATACCCTTATTTCACATGGGGGGGGGGTATTCTTCCTGGC